>OMPJ01046441.1:8583-31038 GCA_900312935.1 Carapus acus | reverse complement strand
GGGGTGGAGTGGGGGGTGCGCCCGAATGTGTCGTTGCTAATTAAACGCCCAAATCCTCCTGCCCGTAGTCTGCCGCGTACGCTTTAACGCAATCAGCGTTGCTGCGATAGCGATATCGCCCTGTCCCCGCGTCCCCACAGCCCAGCCGAGCCGAGCCGGCCGGCGTAATTTGTGTCTTTTGAAACATTCGTCCGAGTCCATAATTTGAGGAGAAATATTATGCTGGTGCAGGTGTTGTACTCGGCGGTAATGAAGTAATTAGGGTAAGTGATGATGTATGTGATGTGATATGAAGTGACTGCGACACGTGAGCCGAGGTTTCTGCAGAGGCTTGGAAATATCTTCCCTTTACTGAGGAATTTTCTGCATGTTAAGGGAGCCTCAGAAGATGCGCAGACGTTGGAAGAGGCGTCGTTCTGTCGTCCGTTTTCTGTGGCGTTGATGTAATTTCTCTGACAGCAAGGCGTAACAAGGCATATGCTCACGCACACTTGTGCTCTTTTTTTTCTTCCGATCGCATTAAAAGTAGCTTACTTTAGATGGATGCGAACAGATTTGGTGTGTATCTCTGTGGAAAATCTGCGGGCCGGCTGCCAATTTGATGTAATGATCTAATTTTGTGATTAAATGCGCCGACACCCTACTACACTATAAATGATTGTTCTGAAAATTAAAAAGAAACTGTAATTCCAGCGAGATTATGTTTTCACTCCTCTGTAGAGTAAATAAACTGATTGCGGCTTACTCAGCAGCTGAGCTGGACGTGGCGGAGATGAGGATGCTGAGGTTTTTCGTTTCGGGGTAACCAAGTTGGACAGGATCGGAAATGAGCACATCAGAGGAGCAGTTGAGAAGGAGCACATTGGAGATATGGTCAGAGAGAGGAGAGGTGGAGGTGGTTTGGTGCGGAGGAGAGAAAAGAGGAAGACCACAGAGAAGGTCCGTCGTTGTGTTGGAGGGAGACGAGAGGATGATGAGTGCATCAGGTTCAACAGGAAGGCGGAGAAGGATGAGGAGGGAGAAGCCAGCTGAGCTACACAACGTTGAAGAGTTCTTTGCATTGTTCAGTTAATTAGGGTGAGAGGGCACTTGTGACAAGTCTGCACACATCTATTTTCAGAGTTTCACAGCTGATAACTATGCTGTAATGTGTTATTTCTAAATGGTAATGAACACTGGAGGGTGAACATCCTCAATATGAGAGACGAAAAAAAGTCGCAGGAGGTCTTGTCGCCTCGCCAGTCGACTTTTGTGAACGGAATCCTGCTGGGTTGCGTGTTTGTGATGGGGATTAGCGACCACTAGTTAAGGACATTGCCTTTAATGTCGCCCTTTAATCCATAGTGGCAAAGAGACACTCTTTGTCTTTGGACAGTAGATTCCTTCAAACACACCTCGAAAAGCTCAGCGAGCGGCAAGGTCCCGCCCCCGGGATGGAGGGTCACGGCAAACACGATGCTAGACAAGCTCCCTAGCAAACGAGCTGGCGTCGCAGCTGCTCCCGACGCCAACCAAAACAGTGGCGGAATGAGAATAAATGTCTGTATGGAATTCATCCGAGGGGCCAGTAATGTTGCTCCAGTGAGCCGTAACGCCAGTGCACGTCTGGAACCGTCCGGCAATTAAGCACATTAAGCGTCGCCGCCAACCATCTTATTCAGCTCCCCCGCAAATGTTTAATTGTGTTTCTGCGGGTTAACATCCAAAACCTCTCCACGCTGCCGCGCCGCGATGAGCCCAGAGTTCCTTCCCCTCTTATTTGTCGACGGCCACTTGAAAGTTCCAGCCGGCCGTGAAGGCTCGCCCCCTCCGCCTGCTGTCGACAGGACATTATCTGAAAAATGTGCTCCTTCTCCTCCTTTTCCGGGCTTGCTGCACTTTCAATTAAGGTAAGGGGTCACCGACGGAATAAATCACATTCTCATTACAAGTGCGACTCAGTCCCATATGCTGGGGTGCAAGCGTCCAAGAATGGAGAATTAGATACCCTGTAGATTTCCAGTCCAGTGTCAAAGTTTGCAGCGCGATGGAGTTTGTAATTAGCGGTGTAAACACACTGTACATTAATAGGTCAGATCAGCCTCTGGAAAGCCTCCCCAAATGGATTTCATTCACGCCAGAGACGTCATGCCCTGGGAAAGTCAATCTATTTTAGTTTTCAGAAATTTATCTGTAATATATTTCAATTACATCCAAAGTGATTGAGTGCTCTGGCGAATTAAAGCCTAAATCGAAATGCTTTTTCAAGGTAAAACGCTCAGCAGGAAATAGATGCGATGCTAGCTTTTAAAGCTGCCCGCTAATATTGTTAGAATCAGACAATTATAGGGAATATAAAAATGATGGAGGGCGGGAAATAGGGCTTTTACCCTTTCCCCAGCCGCACGCATCCAGATAATTACGATGATTCCACTGGAAAATCTCAGAGGGGTGCTTTTTGTTGTGAGAAAAGCTGTAAGGCTTCAAAATTAAACCTGGCAGAGAGTGAGTGCAGAAGCAATAACAGGTTAGCTTCTGGTCCAATTTTGGGCAAATGAAGTCGCCTGAAATTGAGTTTTCAAAGATCACGTCGCCAAAGCTGCGAGTGTCTTTGAAAAGAGGCCGCAGCCAAGAACACGCTGAGAATCTGTGCAAAATGTTCAAAATTGGAATGTCATTTTCATAATAAATCACTACCAGGTTGAGTGATTCACTTTTTGGATAATACAATTGTTGGGCTATAGATAGTTAATGAGAGAAAGAAGCCGACCAACCTTGAGTGCTGCACTTTATTCAAATATTTGATGCAGCACAGCTGTAAGCTGCCGGACAAGCTTGGAAAGGCACCTTGGGCGCGCTTGAAAAGTGTTTGAATTTGACTTTGGCGCAGTCCTAGCGACCCTATTTAGTGTGCAGACGGACGGCTGGAGGATGAATCAGCGATGTGAGCGCATTTTTTGGCGGCGTCACTGTGAATATTTTAGATTAGAGGGCCGCTGGAATATTGCGCCGCATATTACTGCCAATAACTCTGCGTTAGCGTATGATTGCCTCGCCTTTTATCGCCGAGGACTAACTGAACTGATTCCTGAGAGCCCCTTCAAGTAAAATCCTTAATCAACCAGTCAGACTCTGCATGTGTTTCATGATAATTAGTTGCGGCGCTCTGACAACATTACATAATATCATCTGTGACTCCTCGGCGCCGCCAACTTTTCACCGACGCCGTCTGGAGCTCTTTGGGCGTGTAGACGGGAGTCGCTGGTGTGAGGGCGAGAGAGAGAGAGCGATGCTTCTTTAAAAGGAGAAAAAGCGAGGAGGAAGCGGCGCGGCACTCCGGGCTTGGTATGCCGAGCATGGACCAGGCCTTAACCCGGCCACCTCTCATAAGCCTCCCGAACAGGCTGCGAATGGTGGGATGGCGCGAAAACCTCTGCAGTGGGCATTATCGCACATCTCGACGTCCAGTCGGAGGGGTTTTGATGTAATCATATGGAAATTCAGAGCCATCACGCGCGCCAGCGGAGGAGGGTTCATCCCCAGCCAAGCCCGGCCAATCTCCATTCTGCAAAGTAGCGAGCGGCGTTCCCGACTTATTTCCCGTCATGTTTAGCCGCCTGCGACCCGGCTTGAATGGAGATTTCCTCTCAGGATGAGGAGGCTGTTGTCATTATCTCCAACTCTATGTTTTTTTCCCGTTGTTTTACAAGCAGGGGTCCCGTCTGGGGGGATGTTACGTAAACATTAGTTTGATCCTGTGAGGATCAGAATTGTTGACTCGTGCATATGCGAGAGACGCTTGTAAGTGAATTATCGCATTCCAGCAGGGATTTAGACTCTTGTGGAGGATATTTTACCGTCCTTTGATGCGGCATTATTACTGAAGTCCTTAGCATTAGCTGAGCTGCTTTTTTTCCAGCTGCTATGTATCAGCTCCCATTTAAAAGCAAGACCCTATGCAGCCGAATGCGCCACGTCTGCCTCCAGTGAGACGACGCCATCTGCGGGTCATTACTCATTCTGTTTGTCTGCGACGCATCTTCATCCTTGATCAAATCAGTTCCCAAACTCATAAAGACAGTTCCATCCTCTCCACCTCAACAACAAGAACAACAACAACAACACATGAATGTTTTCCAAAATGGTGGCACTGATTATAGTAGCTTGTCATCAATATTCCCAGTGACGTAAAATCACCTGTGTTTGCGCTCAACAGTGTCAGAGCGTCGCAAATAATTCATAGCTTGAAAAGTTTTGCCGAACAAATTGTGGTAATTAGCTGTCTTGTGTTTGCCAGTCAATCAAGTTCACATTCGGGGGCTTTGCAGCGACCAGCCATGGGTTTGCGCTATACTACTTAGCTCGCTTCTACAATATGTTCACGACGGCTGATCTCACAATGGATTTAAAACTGCAGCAGCTTAAGGCGGCATTGTCATAATTCATTTGGTTGTGCGTTGGCATGGCTGGAGAATTTTAATTGGAGTTGCTCTAAGCAGGTTTGGGGGGTTTTGCGCTGTGTCATCTGCATAATGAGTGTGTGGATTTCAAGACTGCTGTTACTGTTTGTTGGGGGCCGAGTAATTGGTGAGCCTGCATCGGTAATTATTAGTAAAAAAAAAAAAAAAATGTGCAAGAAGCGCTGGAGCGAATCAATAGACCTCAACATAATGCTACCTTTGTTTCTGCCGGGTCAGACATCGTGTGAGGCAAACAAAAGCCTCATTTGTCACACTTCATTAATGTGATCCAAACTTCTCCTTCTGTCAAAATGCTGATGAAGTAACTGTGTGTGTGTTCAATAAGACGGTTCCATTATAATGTGTTCTCCTGCGGCCACGATGCTGACACGCTGCGTAATTTGATCCACATTACAGCCTGCTTATGGACTTAGAGGTGAAATTAAGAAGGTTATTTGTATATCCCCTATATGTATGGAAAGACGTTAAAAGCACTGAGTTGGAACAGGCATATTCATAGCTGCAACTATCAGGTGCCAAACTGATTTAGAGGCCATAAGCGCGGATGCTTTTTGCGTAAGCTAGCAGTGACACCAACTGGGACCGTTCCAGCGCACCATCCAAACCCGGGCTCCCGTAGATGTGGCGATTGATTTTCCATTTAACTGATGCTGAAAGCTACACCTGGCACACTTTGAAAACGTTTTGGGACAGTCTTAGATAGCGGTCCAACCGCTACGCACCCTCACAAAAAAGCAGTAAACATCACAGCAGAGCCTCAGCATGTTACCCGTGCTTTCTAAATGGAGTTTGGATGTGGCTTCGGTATCCAGTGACTCCATGCTGCCGTTACGCAGGAGACCTTGGGGGATACGGCTGGTTATTGAATGACAGATGACACACTGCTTAGTTGTTGATTGATGGCAGTGTGTCGTGTATCTGTAGTAGGAGTTGCAGAGACAATGCCAGATGGTAGAGTTTGTTTTTGAGGAACACAATAAGATTATAGAGCAGTGAGTCTCCCTGCCATTAGTCAACAGGGTGAGGGTGTGTTTGTTGAGCACTGCACGCTTGAGAATAGTTTTGGAAAAAGATATTTATCTAAAAAAAACACATTCTGCTCTTCATACAGAGGCTCGGATCGACCCGGTGGCTCTGTGGCATTCTCCTTTCATCTCAGTCTGTCTCCACCTTTTTCCTGCAGGACTTAAATTATATCTGAGGGTCACGCCACACGGGCAGAGAGTGTTGATGAGGTGGGAATGGTGAGCGTTTCTTCCTCTCTTTTCAAGTTTGGGTCGTGCCGCTCAGATCTCTCTGCGATATTTTTCCGAGGGGCGATCGCATTAAGTCTGTCACCAAATGATAAGAGAATTAAATCCATCACTGCCTCATATCTGTCTTTGTTAAGCAATTGAGCGTCCCAACAGACGTGGACATTCGCTGTCGTCTGTATTTTATTACAAATTAGCCGTAATGGTCGTTGGGGGTCATAAAGTTGCCGGATGAAGGATGAGTCCCATGCCTCAATTCAATACAACTTTATTCATCCCATTTGGGGCAATTTGGTCGGAGCTGCTCGCCATCATAAACAAACACACACACACTCACATAAACCAAAAACACATTCAGATGGGGACAGTGAAAGGACAAAGGAGAAGGAGAATGAGCAGTCTAAGAATAAATCAGACCATTAACCGGGCAGGTAGGAAAGCAAATTAAGAGAGAAGAGGAGGGGACTTGTTCTTCCTCTCTGAGAAGAGGAACAGTTTTGTACATCTTTTCACGTAGCTGTTGCTGTACGACTGTGGTCTCTACATACTTTTATGTTTTCTGCTGATTTTGTCATCCTCTGTCGTGATAAATCAGCGCCTGAGTAACAAGAATATCTCTCAAAATTAACCTGGTAGCCAACGGGCTCTGTGCTTATCAGATCAGATCTGGTAAGATAGGATAGATTTATCTTAACTGTCACTGCACTGTCATACTCGATGCAATGAAACTGTAGAAATCTGATTCCAACCTGATGGATGCTGTCTGCCCGCAGCAGAAAAAATGGCGAGTTTGTCAGCTGTTTTGGTCAGGAACTGCAGCCCCGCCGAGTTGTGGAACATTTGGTAGGACACATGGTTAGTTGACGCCAACGTGTTAGTGCACGGAGGCGCTTCGGCAGCGGCTCCGGGCCACCGTGCGTTTTAACAACAGAAGGAGCGGCGATCTTTTGCTACTACTGTCTCCAACCCACAGAGTCTGGGAAAAAAAAAAAGAAGCCACCATCTGAGCTGCATCGGAGGCCGGTTACGCGATAGCTTCTCTCTCCTGGGAGATGGTTTTAAACTTTCCTCTTAGCTCTGTCAAACTTACAAGGGATTCCTTTTAGCGCCATGAAGAGGATTATAGCTCAGAGCTAATTAAGGCCCAAAAGCCTGGAGCAGCAAAAATACATGAAGTCAGAGGTAATACAACAAATCTGTCATGGCGAAACGCTTTTGCCAGATGTTCTACTTAAGACTTACACTGTTGCTTCTGCCGCCCTGACACACACGCACACACACACACATTGACACACATTGTAGGAGAACGTCCCCTCGGGCTTGCAATCAGTTTCGAGTTTCTCTGAAAAGTAGTTGTCTTGGCCGCGAGTATGTGGGCTCTGTCTCCCTGTTGCAAACCTCATTCCAGGCAGAGTCTTTGATTCGAGTACAATAAATCCCCCCCTACCGCCTCCTCCCAAGGTGCCCAGCACTGCCGCCGCCGCCACTGCCTTCTTGTCTCCACCGCACAAGTGTCACTTTCATTCTAGAATATTCCCCCCGCGAGCGCTACTGCTAATGGCTATCGCGGAAGGGGTTATCCCGTCTGTTGGTGGAGCGGTTCCCCTTCTTGAGGCTATTCAACAAGTTTAAAAGCACAAACAGCAGCGCGTTGGGAGGTTGGGAGGTTGGTCCGACGCCACGGAGCCAAAAACCAGGCAGCGTGTTGTATGAATGTATTAGCATGTAATGGCCCGCTCGTGGGAATACTGGTGCCAGATGCTTTATCGCATCAGGGGTTGTGGGCTTACATCACGACAAACGCACCAGGGAGTGTGTGAGGCGGCTCTCGCAAACACTTGTAATCCTGGAAGTAACTGCGCTCAGATTGGATTTGGTCTTGTCTCTCGGCCGTCCCGTCACCAGAGGAGGTGACGTATGAAATGACTGATAAGCAGCCATCTTCAAGCTGTGCCCGCGTGTGTGGGGAAAATCAAGCTGGCAGTATGTTTGTTGAGCCGCTCCACTGCTGTAGATGCTGCTGTGATTTAGGTTTGTGCTTTTCAGGAACTCATGGTTGGCAGGCAGCTGGTTTTTTTTTTCCTTGAAATGCGTCAAACACAGCTTTCAGCAAAGTGAAGTGGGACGAAGGGGCGATTTCGCCAAAAGGGCCGAGGAGGGATTGCAGGTTTCGAAATGAAAGCCGCTGCCGCCCCGGTGGCGTGGCCGGCTTGGGAAGAAGGCGCCTTAATGACTCGTGAATGTGGAATCACATCCACACAAAGTTGTTTTGCCTGCCACTGGCTTTCAACTCAGCCATTTTCACGAAAAACCCCACCAGTGGAACGCTGCTGTTGTTGTTGTCGGCTAGAGATATATTCATTATTTATCATGTTGCTCCTTAGATGGGGACTTGAAGTTGTCACAGCGCTGGGTGGAAGGAGTGATGGCGTACAGAGAGATATTTTCTAGCTCAAGACAGCCCCGAACGATTGATAAATATCTCTCCCTTTCTCCTTTTTTTTTGCACTCACAAAGCCTTTGGAACACCCAAACAGATTCGCCGTGCGTCAGCAACAGTGTCACTGTGCGTGTTTGTGAAGTGTGGGCGCGGGCGAGCGCCTGTGTGTTTATAGTGTTGTGATACAGTGACATGCGGCAGGCGGCGGAGTTTTGAGTCAACAGTCCCCAACCTGTTGATGTATTTAGTTCAAAAATTGACAGCATGGAAAAACCCTCTCTGTGATTGTGTGCTCGGAGAGCTCGGCGTGGACACTCGCCAAATTTCCCCAAATTGATTTTTGTTTTCGGCGACCGAGCGAAATCTGCTCTTGTGTCAACTCAGCTGCTGCTCCCAGCTCCTGCCGCTGGCGACGCCGCAACGGCTCCCCGTATGTACTGTTTGTAAAGACGAGGGATATCGCACATGCATGAGGTTCGCCGGCACGGAGGCGCGTGAATTATTCATACGCGCACTTCTTTGCGTCGACCAAGAACAGAATCTGGACCTAAATGGCTTTAGCAGCAGCTAATCATCCAGGAGGCTCCTACGTATAGAGACGGCGACCTGCAGTTCTGGGTTGCTCTCAGATGTGCAGGTTTAAGCCTGGATGAGAGACGGCAGGAGAATAAATTCAAAGGCTTCTGTATATATCATCTGCTCCTCCTCCTCCTCCTCCCTCCTGCTTTCTCCCTCCTCCATCCATATTCTTGTGATTTTCTCCGAGACGTGACACACTGAAGCCTCCCTTGGTTACTCTGCCTGTGAAGAAGTGACAGGTCCTAATTATACAGTCTGGGGGCCCAGAGACACTTAAAAATTAACAATTACCCAGGAATAAAGGCAGTGCATAAAAGAGGAAGAAGGGAGAGGAGAAAGGAGAGGTGGAATATGAAAGGGACGGCACTTTGAAGAGCAGAAAAACACATTTTGCCAGGTTTTGTGGCAGTGCAAGCGAGTCGCGCGTGTGTGTGTGGGTTGGTGGGTGTGTGTGGGGTAGCAGTGCGGTGGAATGGTAATGGCGGCTTCTGCCTGTTTTGATATTGTAATCAGATTTACCGGCGCATCATGCATACTTAAATCCGAGTTTGTTTTTAACACGTAGCTCTTTGTGCTCACCAATTGCAGTAGCAATCAGTCGCGCCTGGGTGCCCAGCCACCATTTCCCGGCCCCGTGAGCGCTGAACCTTTGTCCTTCACCCAGCTAGCAGCACGACATACAGCGTGGCGTTATTAGATGTCATTCCAGCCATATGGTTTACCAGCCTCATAATCGCCCGTACCTGCATTACAGAGCGCCGCGGATGAATTTAGCGATCTGAACACGCAGTGCTGTTTTCGCAAACACTCCCTAAAGGACGCCGGCCCTCTGTTTACACCGCTGTAACCCTCCCCTCCCCCACCGGTGCCATAAATGGATGAGTGGTCCGGCGGTTGTAAGCCCCAGATAGTAGCGAAGCAGATACTGCTGACGTGTCCTTGACTGAGGCCCTTATAACCTAAATGGCATCCGTTGAAATCCATCTTCATAAACACATTTCACACACATTTGAGTTGAGGTAAGTCACCCTTGATGAAGTAAAAAGGAAATGCAATGCGAGCGCCCGGCTATCATCCTCGCCTGCGGCTCACTCGGGAGGGCAGATCATGTGGCGGAGAATTGGGAAAAATGTATTTTTGTGAAGTGTGCCATAAATACTGCCGCAAAGCAAAGACGAGTCGGAACAAGCAGCAGGTTCAGGCAACATCTCACCAAAGACGGCCCTTCCGCCAAGTTCTTCTCCCACTGCTCGCCCACCACGCGGAGCCAGAGTCAAACCACCTTTTAATATTATACGGTTTGTTTGTGTTGCTCCAGGAGGGAATGCTGCAATATAGCTGCTAGGAGAGAAAGCGGCCATTGTTGTGGTTTATTAGTCGCAGAGTCCAGACTGAACACACAGAGGTGATGTTCCTCACAAACGGACCGGCCATCCCGACATCTCGGGCAAGCCGGATCACGGCAAACGTTTTGGCCAGTGGCATCTGTGGGACTGTTTCGGCTCGGGCTCGGATCTCACGGCCCCCGTGCAGTCGTAAGGCGCGGCGAGTTCCCCTTGGCCGCTGGATACAAATGGTTCCTCGGGTCCAAAGGGAGGCCCATCGGTCCTCTTCCTCCCCTAGCGTGCGTAGCGGCGGCGTCCTCTTTAGCGGTAAAAGTACACTACAAAGCAGCAACAATCACAGCGTGTTATGGTTACTGTTGCCGCCTGTGGGCTGTGACTAATCTGGGCCGTATAGCCGACACGCTGAGCGGGCGGTTTGGACGGATCCGGACCCCTCGTTTCTCCGAGCGGGGGAGTTTACCGGGCTGCCCAATTAGTGCAGAAAAGTGTAGCAGTGTGAGAGTGTGTCAGCGGGGAAGTGCGGGCCAGAGGAGGCATGTCATCAATCATCACACCTGCTTGAGGCTCGTTCCCTATCTGGAGGAAGGATGAATGAGAGCGAGAGGAGGAAACGACAGCCAGCCGCCAATTCCAGAAATGACAACCATCTGCATCAAAGCCGGGCCGGGCACATGGGGGCCAGTTATTTATGGTGATCAGAGGTTCATTGTTTCGCTTTCCGAAAGGGAAGGGAAGGATAGCGCCTTCGTCAAATATGCATCCGGCCCGCTTCTTCATTAAGTGTGTGGAGCAGCGTGAGATTTGCGAAGACGCCGCCGCCGCCGCCGCCGTAATCACAACAACACGCGTAAAGCTGTTGTGACAAAACACGTCACTCCCAACATGTCAAACGTTTACGTCGCCCGTTCCATTACGTCCCGCGTTCCTCAGCCGTCAGGAAGCCAAAAGCTTCCTCCTTGGATTTCAAAAGCGGGGAATCGTGCAACTCCCGCTGCCAAAAACGGGCACTTAGCATGATATGGAGGGTGTAATGATGATGGCAGTTAATCATTGTCTGCCATTTGGTGCGACTTCTCTTTGCTTTGTCACAGCTCTGACAGTGTCACTATCAGCTAATGAAAGCTTGTTCCTTCCGCACGGCTTAAAAATAAAATCTCCCGTGGAATATTATCTTTGCGGTATTGTATCACTTTCTGAACCTGCAGAAGCCGCGCCGGCTCAATTTAGATTTGGGCTTCCTGGCACGAACCCTTTTTGCTCGCTTTACTTCTGCGGCTCCACGGCGGCGTAATGTCCATTTGGAAGCGTATGTTAAGATAAGCCCTCCTCAGGGAGGCGTACAGTGATGCGAAATATAACACGCGCTGCCCTCACGCAGAGCAATGAGACAAGACCTGCGATAGAGCGGATTAGGTTTGATGATAACTCATTTGCCGTAATGGCTTAATTCAACCTTTGCAAATAACTGTGCTCAAATTGCCAATTCTGGATGGAGAGCGGCGCCGCCGACATGCTATGGCCTGCGGTGTCGCGTCCATCTGGCGAATACCTGCCCTTCATAAAACAATCATCATTTGTTGAACAGCGTAATTAAGTTTCCATCCCTCCATTAGGGCCGTATTTAATTTCTCACAAATTATGCTTAACTACATTATCTCCATGTTAATGCCCATATGGCCGCGGCGATGGACGTCCAGCTCTTCGGCAGCGGCCAGGCGCAAACCCGCCAGGTCGGGGCGAAGCCGACGACGAGGGGCCGGCGAATTCTCGGCCCGAGGGCCAGATTTACGTTTCCTTTGACTGCAATCAAGCGTCCGCAGTCACCTGTGCTATTAAATTGCCATCACACTCGGGTGAGAGAGTCGTCCCAACTCGACTGAGCGAGACCAGAGCTCAGATGTGGCGGTAATAACCTCTTCTTTTAACTGTCAGCCATGAAAGGCCGCGCTGACCTACATGCTGCAGGGAGGATTCTCTTCCCCCTTGTTAGTGTGTACTGCTTGGAAATTGAGGTCTTTTCTGTCCGGAGGTGATACGCCAAAGCTGCACGCTATCTCGGTAAAGCTTGAGGAGAGAAATAAAGAGAGAGAGAGAGAGAGAGAGAGGAGAAAGGAAGCAAGAGGGGGAGGGAGAGAGAAGGAGAGAGTGCACGTATGATTGTGCGCAATGTGTTTGCAGGCAAGTGGACAAGAAGAGTGTGTGGACAACGTTGGCTTGTGTGAGGCTGTGTTGTATGTGTGCGTCCCATCCAACCAGTGTGGTGCTGTGAGTGTTAAGAGAGAGAAAGAGAGGGAGGGAGAGGGGTGGGGTGTTGACTGACAGCTCCACTCGCCAGCGTGGAGCTCCATACATCATTAATCGCTGACAAAAATGAACATTCTGTTGGATCCTTTAAGGGTAAAAGACCATCCTCCCGGCTTCTCCCCATTGTATTAAGGGGAGGCAGGCGAGCTGATGGTGAGTGTGTGCGTGCGTGCGTGTGTGTGTGTGTGAGCCGGTTGTTTATGTGTCAGTGAGGATTCCCACACCAAGTGGAGGGCTTGGTCCTATGTCACCATGATGGATGACATGGTTAGGCCTTCAGGATGGGGGCCGTCCTATCTTTCTGTCAAGGTCAGTGGTTACCAGGTTTATCACAGCGTAGTAACCTGCTGAAAAACAGCCATCCCATAATACCACATGTCAGTCCCAGAGCGACTGCCATCCAACAGTCTCACCACCGTGAAAGTCGAGGCGTTTAAGAGCGGCAGTATTTCCGCAACCCGGTTCCAAGCATGAGGTTGTATTTGGATTGCGTAAGAGATGATTAATTGTCTCAAAATGAACAATTGTTTTCATTTCCAGGAAAGTAATTGTGACTAATTTGCAATTTTCTCCATTTACGTGGAAGGGTGAGTTTTATTCAAAGAGAAGGTTGATGAGGGTGTGAGTGAAACCAACGCTGAGCCTGGAAATTAGTCTCCTTGTATTAGTTTGTGCCGGGGCGATAACAGATTGCTGGCCCGCATGCAGAAATTGCCTCATCTTGGACAGCGTACACAGCCCAGGCTGCAAACCCCACTGTCAACCCAACAAACAATGGCCGATTTTCATCTGTGCCGCTGCGCCCAAGGACAGTAAAAACAGAGAAAGTGGCGCATGTATGTGTGCACGTGATTGCATAGAACAGAACCTTTGCAACCCCGTTTGAATTCTCCGGAGAGAAACTCCCGTAATAACCATCTTCAGCGTGATTGGACTGCGGGCGTCCTCTCGCCGGCCAGGCTCATCTCTCTTTGCAGGATTGTGCAAAGCTGGAATTTTCTCTGCTAACCTGCTGATCTCAATTTGAGCTGATTGCTTTTCATAGAAGAGCTGCAACAGCTAATTTGAATCTCACGGGCCACTAATATCGCCGTCTGTACTTCACTATTTTCTCTCCTTTCCACACCGTTCTTCCTCTACAACCGGTGGCCCTGTTTGGAAGCTATTTTCTTCAGCGTTCGGGATTAGATTTCGCACGCAAATACGGTCATCGTTATTGGTATTGACACCAAAGAGCTGCCTACTGCAATTGCTTGATGGCGTAAAATGGTCTTAAACCAATCAGGCTCCTCTTTATGCCTGTCACAGTCACTTTGTGTCGCTAATTCTAAACCTGAGGTTGGTAAATTGTTTGTGAACATTGGCCGGAGTCATTTGGGTACACGCACAAAGGAAGAGACCACAATGGTGGGCGCAATCATCCTTCCACATTGCTTTCCAAAATAACAGCACAACCGATGTCTACTGTGTCTTCAGTTAAGCTCAGACTGCAGGAACCTTTTCTCGGTAAACTTTGTACCTGTGCAGAAACTGTGGAAGTGGATGGAAGCCCGAGTTTGCAGAGCAACTTTGACACAATCGATACAGTCAATCAGAACAGTCAGGGACGATTTCTTGGAACGGTCGTTCAGATTGGTTGTCACGAATATATCCTCTGCACTCCACCAGCCGCGTCCAAAGGCAGGTTCAACGTCTAAAAACTGCCACCGGAAGGAGAAGCTGTCGTGCTCGCCACGTAACCAAACCCGTGGATGATAGAGGCAGAAAGCAGCTCCGGCTTGCCAGAGCCGCACTATGCTGAGCTGTGTTTAAAAATAGATTCCATTAAGCTCCGATTTTCACAGTGTTGATGTGATTTTCTTCCCGACGTATGGTGTGCGAACTCGCAATAAGCTCTCCCCTCCACAGTTTCCCCTTCAATCGTAACCCCGAATAGCCCGCGGGCTCTCCGTCGCCAGCACCCAAAGCCCCGTTTGCTGCGATGGAATGAGTAATGCCCGGCGCTGAGATTGTGTTTTTTGGGTGCGTGTTTGTAGGATTGATATTCTTAAATTATGAAATAAGCACAAGACAGCAGCTCTTAAGGTGTCCAACGAGCGCATTAAGTGCAGGGAAAGCATTCTTGCCCCCACAAATTGAAAGCGTGTCAGTAGAGAAAGCCATTACATTTTCCTGCAGGCACTTTCCCTATTTAACTGTGTTCTCTTTAACAGGGTTACTCTGTAAACCTCGCGGCTGCCTTCAACTAATTGCATGTTTCATAAACTGATAAGACAAAACTCGGGCAGGTTTACAGACCACAGCCTGTGCGTCTTATTTAGAGCCCCGCGCTTATGGAACCCATCCAATTTAAAGGCTTAGTTATTCTACTCCTTATCAACTATTTCACCCTCAGCTGAAATTGAATACACACTAAGCTGTGTGTGGAGGGGCTCGATTTGCGGCCCGATCCCTGGCTGAAAAAACGATAAGAGGGCGAGTGAGTGAGTTTGAGGGGCAGTGATGGTGGAGTGCTGGAGGTGAGGCTTGTGTAACCCACGCGGAGTAATCGGCTCGCCGGTGTGGGATTGTGGGGCCCCGTGCCTGCTTTTGAACGTGCACTGTGCTGGTAATGAACAGTTGGTGCGGTTTAGTCCAAGAAAAAGCTGAGATGGATTCTTGGCCCGGTGTTTCCCTGTTGCCTTTATTATCCCGGTTGGCAGGATGCTAAATTTCGGGATGCAGCAGTAATTTACACGGATTTAATGAACCTGTTTGTTTGGATGAGCATTCTCCTGCTGCGTCACACTCGGCTAGGTCAGAATCAAGCCCAAATCCGTATCGAAATAAGCTTTAAATAAGTGCGCGGTGGCTAATATACTTTTGTGCGTCTTGGAGTGGTGCCACCACCTCTGTGCCTCTTCTGATGACTTAATAGAATTGATTGGATAAGCAAAGCACGAAGAGTCATTTTCTGCAGGATGCTGGATTGGCTCAGGCTTTAATGAGAACAAAGGCAAAATTAGGACGGCGGTAGGTTATTGAATCAAACCAAGCTGAGATGGATTATTGCGTTTTGATAAATTAGCGGGTTGTAGCCAGGCATGCGTCATCCATGGTGCAGGTTTAGGGGTATTTTTAACCGTCAAAGGACCGGAGCTTGAGCGTTGTTCCGGACAGTCTGTCCTTGTTTTCTGTAGGTCCAACTAATTATTATTAACGAGGCAACAGGGGATTTTTCCTCAAAATTATTTTGGATGATGCCCTTGTCCTGTGCGTCCTCAAAACATGTCAGTCAGAGCGCTACTGCTTGGAGTAACACAGTATGTGGTTTGTTGTTATTTTTCTTGTGGTTTCAGGGAATGCTTCGCGGCACAAACGTGGGTAGTGTTTAATTGGACAGAAGTTGGGAATTTTTCACTTTTTATGCTAGTGTTGTATCGCAGCTCCACACTGGATCCTCCAAGTTTAACCCGTCTGCTCCACTTTTGCTAGACTGTGACCACACGGACTGCGCAAATCTAAAATGAGAATTCAAAACCACAGACCAAAGATCATGAAATTTTGAGCGTTCAAGAAATACCACGACCGCTTAAAAAATACAACTTACGGAGTTTTTTCCTCTTGGTACTTTGCTTCTCTGCATTTGAACCATTTTTTATCGTTAATGGGAGTTCTGCCAAGGTGCTTTCAGCTTTCAGCTGTGCAAACAGCCACTTGGCTAGCTCAGTATCTTGCTCAAGGACACGTTGGCACCAGCCCGGAATTGAAACCAGAAGAGTACTCGAATCCTGCCGCCATCCAGATTTCTGATCAGTATCACGCCACCCCAGTATCACCCCACGCAGAGGCGAGAGAGTCCGTGAGAGGGTGAGCCGCCCGCAGCCTGTCCTCGTTGTTTCTCGAGCGCTGCTCGGCTGAGCTCACTTTACACGTGTTGGATTTCTGGCCACCAGGAGCGCCGCACTCCTGCAGAGGCTCGTGTGTGTGAGTGGATTGTTCCTGGCGTTGCAGACTGCCACCTCTGTGAGGGAAAGTGCACCAGTCTCTGGACCCAGATGGGCACAGTGGAGGGCACGCTAGCAACTAGCCCGACCTTATTCTGCCCCCTGTTGGCCAGCAATAGGCACTTTGTCCTCAAACCAACCCAGGACACTCACACAGTCACAGTCACTCGCACACATATGGTGCAGATGAATAAACTGATATCCTGAATTCTGGTAGTGCCGTTTAAGTCTCACTTCCATCTACCTACAAAGACCTCCAAGGGATGAAGGTGATCTTCAAATCAATTATCATCCATATCAGTCAAATTATCTTCTCAGGTCGCTATTATGAATCAGAGACCCTGTTCGTAGGAGGAACCCTAAGCCCAGCATAATCCTTGCCAAATGGACCGGCGATTAGCTTAACTAAGGACTTTTTGGACCTTGCCAGCACACAGGCTCTGCATTTCAAGCAGAGGAGCATTCAGTGAATTTCTGTATTCATCCAACTCTCTGCACCGCCCATACAAACAAGCCAGCGTGCGCACACACTCTCATCCATACTGAAAACACGGCCGTGTACCACAACACTGCTCCAGGACAAAACAGGGGGACGTTTGATGCCCCACCGTTCGCCTACGTTTGCCAGGCAAATTCGCCAACTCCCCTCACAAGCATGGACCACACAGATCACCATCAAGCATGGCCGGCCCGTGTTTAGGATGCTACCTTGTTGTAACACCACATTAGAGCGGTTTGTACAAAGCCTCTCCTGCTTGTTGACGGGCATTGCAGCATGCCGAGGCGACTCACGTCGCGCAACTCCTTTCTTTCGCCCACACTCAGAAGGAAAAAGGAGGTATGCACTGCACTGCACAGATGCAAACGCGCACGCGCGCGTGTGTGTAACCGTGCAAGGCTGCCAGACACGCAGAAAAAAGGCCTGTCCCTGAAGCAAAAAAGAAAGCACAAATAGGGCATGTAAAATATGACTGAGGCTGGAGGGGCCTCCTCTCTGCTGTGTGTATTTATTCTGATATTTGCAGATGACTGAGGCCAGTTAAGTGAGGTGGCAATTGCTTATTTCCCTTTTGTCAGGATGATGAATGTGGTCGCACCTATCGGACTGCACAGGGGTTCCAATGTATTGTGACAATGAAGGATTGTCCATTTGCGCCATGGACGGAGCACGTCAAAGAGTCTGGATAATGCCCCGCAGGAAGGCAATAACAACCACTTCCTCCTCTCTGTCATCGTTGCTAACAGAGGTGTTTTGTAGCCACACATTTTTGGTGTCATGCATTGAATTCCTGACACCTCCTGACACCAACCGCAACAAGCCACCAGCATCTTTAATCTGTCATCGCTCCTTTCAGAGAGTTCAGCCTGATTTCAGCAAGTGTCGCAGCCATTGCATTTTAAGAAGGGGAGAAAAAAAGACACTTATTTAAAGTCTTTCAGAGGCGATTGCACCAGCGGTTGGAGCTTCGGTGCTATTGCTCCCGGAGCAACATACCGTTCCGGATGGTCATGGCACTCTTGGAGTGACACTTAGAAAAGGTGCACTTGTTGAATGGAGTGACGGAGCAGGCTGACAGGAAAACGTCTGGCAGAGACACAATGGCCACCCTGCTCCTCTGCCCAGGGGGGAATTCCTGCTTTCATCACTTCCTTCTCTTTGTATCGTAGCCACAAATTCCTCTTTGAGGGCACATCCACTCATTTTGGAATTGATGTACATATATGACGACATCAGCATACACTCTGGGGAGAAATTTTCTCCTCTCTCACGCATTATGTCCGTTCTCTACTCACCATCCGACTACACGGAGCTTGTATCATGCCTCACCTCCTCCTGTAACTTAAGTCAATTGAAGTAGTCGTTTTTCTTTTTTTTTCTCCACCTGTTGCTCCCACCTGATTCATTGCCTTTGTGAGATTATCAAGTCTCTTCGTTTCATCAAAATACATGTAATTGATGATCATAGATCATTCATATTCACCGTTTCAAGCACCTCATGCTGCTCCATGTTTGCCGTCTTGATTCAACAATCAACTCTGCGTTTCTTTGAACATCCTGCTCCTGTCATAGAGATGATTTGACCAGAGTTAAGAAACCACACAACCTACACAATCTACCATCCTGTACACACTCTCTTTGACCATTTTCTGATAATAAGATATACTGGCTTGGATCATTTTGAAATATATTCTTAACCCAGCAGCGGGACCTGGCCTTTCCCTTGGAACTCCGATAACACTGCCTCTGTTCGCTTCCCTGGTCTTTCTCTCGATTGGTTCTAAGTGTCTGCACCCACAGTGCTTGATAGCAGTCATCTGCTCTGGCATTTGAAATTGTAGCCAGTATGGCTTATTGTCTGGAGTGTCCAGGCGACGCTGCGGGTTTAACTTTGGGTTTCCGTGCTGTTGTTTGCCATGGCAACGTCTTCTGTCAAGCCCGGTGGTTTTGAGCTAACAGGCTGTGAGGGGTTTCTACCACACATCCAGGCGTGACCCTTTCTTCTCATTCCACTCCACTCTTTCCCCAGAGCTTTGCCATGCTGACCTGTCACTTGCTCTGAGTGTTGTGTGTGTGCGTGTGTATGTGTGTGAGCGATCTACGACAACAGAATACAGCACCAAACACGCATATATGCAAACATATGCACATGTCAACAGAAAGTGGCAAGTCGCATGCATACACACACACACACACAGAGCTGACGGCATTCCTCTTTGCTGTCGCGTGTGAAGGGTGGATTGAAAGAGAGGGATTGTTGCAAAAATTACCCCCTATATTCAGATTTTTGTGGACCCCCAATGACTGGAAATTGGGACAAAAATGAATAGAGGCAGTGTCAGTGGAATTCCTCAAATGGCGATGCCCCTGGAGGGTCGCCCAAGGAAGACACAGCGTGCCCCCAAGTGTGGTTCAAATTAAGCCGAAAGTTGGGCCAAAAGTTGCCCATGAAAAAAGATTATTTTAATACCCTGCTGTGGGGCCGGCACGTTTTGCATATATTCATGTATGCGTGGATGTGTTTGGAGGAGTGAATGCACAGGCAAGAGAGACGGCTTTAAGGAAAAGGAGTGAGGGTTTAATAGAAGGGAGAGAGAGAGAGAAAGAGAGAGAGAGAGAGGACGTGGAGGACTTGGACACAGATGGCGGTGGGAGGCAGATGTCCCCGCTGAGCTGTTCAGACTAGTCCCTGCCAGCTCCGAGACAGTACCAGCAGTGTGCAAAGCAAATAGCCTACCTCGGAACGGGCGGCTAGATTTGGGCAAGCAGATGCTAAAAAATGCGTTCCATGCTTCGAGATTTGGTCGTGAACACTGCAAAACAGGGAAAGGACAAGTCCCGATGGACAAGATGTACGTGTGTGTGTGTTTGTGTGTTTGTGTTTGTGTGGTATGTAGCTTTCTGACAGCAGTAGACCACAGTGTTGGGGATTTGTTTGTCCACCCCCTCTTTGGCGTCATCCGATACGAGGCCTTCGTTTGTCGCCACACCTCACTGGGCGTATTTTCGGAGTTGTGGTAAGGCTGCAGATAAGCGACGGCTGCCAGGAAGCCCGCTGATGTTTTCTCTGATGGCCTTCGCCATCCGATCTGTGCATCCAATACTATTCGGTCAAGTGGGTGCCGAGCGGCACGTCGGTTTCTAATTACGAGGCCTTTCCACAATGAAACATGGCGTCACTTCTGCTGACGCTCATAATCACCGGCCGCATCCGAACAATATGCGAATCACATTCAATCAAGACGAGGAGGTCGCCTTCGCCGTCTGACAGGCTCCGGCTCGGGCTGGTCTGATCATTATGCAGACGGCGTTGTCTATGTCTCCTACCTGCTACAACCATGTTGGTTGTTTTGATTGATCCTCCCTCCGCCTCACGACCTCCCCTTTTCCCTCCACACACACACACACATACGTGCGACCACTCCAGCACCTCCTCCTCTCCGGGTGTCTTATCGTTCTTGGCAGTAGCGTCTCTTCCCTTATGCATTGCGTGTATCCCATATCTCACCAGTGTGTGTGTGTGTGTTGGTTCCAGGGGAGATGGCTGGTGTGCTCTGCCAAATAACAGTGACAGACGTGACTCAGGCAGGATTTCCATTTAGTGTCTCCCAGAGCTTGGGTGTTATGGTTTGTGTCACACACTGTGCTGTGGTCTACCTTTTTTTTTCCCCCTCCTCACAGAATCGCTGTTGTGTGACTCACTGGTGAATGGAAGCTCGTTCTCCACCTGGAGAAATTTGACATTTCAGATTTTGGTTGCGATAAATCTCACCCCGGTCAGGTTGGTCCCCTCCTCGTAGGAGGCATCACAATGGTTGGAGCCTTGTTCCAATCATGGGTCGGTCAACCTCCCACCGCCGTCCCGGTCTGTTCCAGATGCACATATTTTGGGACAAATTCTCTCCCCCTTTTTCCTTCCTCGTCATCGCACGCAATACGTCCGACCCCCCCAGGGGGGAGTTACACAGACGTGTATTCATGCTAAATGTCAAATGCCAGTCAGTCATTTTCCGCCGCACAATCGCCACATTAAACAGAGCCGCAGACGCTTGCATTGTGAAAGCCTCCGCTTGTTTGAAGAACAGCAGACGACTTTCAAGGGTGACCTAAATGGCTGCAGATTACAGAAAACACAAGGAAGTCACAAAGTGCCACGTGGAGACATTGATTTTCAAGGACAAGGTTATTTGATTTGAGCGATATGTCGGCGGTGGGCTCTCCAAGCTCCAGTAATTACGAGAAATCACTTAAAGGACAGCGTGCTGTTGTTAGCAATGTGCTTGTTATTCTCCAGTGTTCCTTCTGCACATTAACAATACACAAAGGTAGAATCCACTAAAGTCTTCTAAAGAATCCTCAATGCCATGTTGAAAGGAAACACACAGGGGTAAAGTCGTGTTTATCGCCGGGGTAAATAACTTGTTTACCACGGTTTCTCTGTTGGCTTTATTTTGCATATGAAAATTAGTCTTTGTAAAAGTTTTGAAATCCAATACTTACAAAAAACTGCGGCGACTGCCTGCGAGGAAACATTGCTGACGGCCGTACAGGTCTCTCCATCTCGGGGAGATGGGGAACATTAGTTGAGATGAATGTAGCTCCTCTCTGAAATTAAAAATGCCTCACACAGTGTCGTCTTAGTATTGTGTGGCATATTTTTCAAGGAGGGTGTCGCGCCGGCACCGCGGGAGATTCTAAGAAACTGGAATAACTGAAGAGATTTCAAATGCATCTTCTAGCCCGCAGCATCGTGCCGCCTCATGAAAGGAATGCAGATTTATTTATCTCTGTGGTGTTTATCAACGCGAGTGGGCCGTTATTAGCACTGGAAGTTGAAATGAGAATTGCCGACCGGCTGCGAGCGGCGGAGAGAGAGCTCCACTATTCACGCCGCCTTTGTCTGTGTAGTGGTTATGGTTCAGTGGTACCGAGTTAGTGGCCCACAACTGTCTTATCTGACGGTGATAGTGAATGAGTCTTTGTTGAGCTTGCCTGGGGAAACAGAATCCTTGACAATGTGCTATTTGTTTGGCAGATAAGAGATGGCACAGTGGAGCGGCTTTAAGCTTGATAGCTCATTGTCTAGCTTCTTTTTGAATGAATGTTCATTTAAGAGCGTCTGGGTGTGTGGTGGACTCTGGGCCTTGGCGTGAATGGGGTTTGATTGAGCGCACGTGCGCCGGAACGTTAATATGAGCAGGGGAACCGAGGTTCATTCATTATGGTATAGGTGAGGATTCTGGGATGGAATTGCCGGCCCATTATGCTCCAACAAAGGCAACCTTTCTCCTCTCATAATTCCGGCTCGCAACTTTGATTTATCTGCTAATTTGAAAGTCCTGTAATTTTTTTTTTCTACCCAATTTAAGCGGAATCCATTCACTCAAGGTCTCAAAATAGAATCAATAATGTCAATTAATCTCCAGCTTACTTGTGAAGAGCAGAACCATTTTGTGTGCACGACCTACTTCCCCTGCAAATACTTATTACTTGATCAAAACGAGAGAAAAAACACACCCAACCCTGAAATTTTGGGTACATGATGCTTACGAACAAAGGAAGCGGCGGGGGCGGGGGGGGGGGGGGGG
>OMPJ01046438.1:10443-20488 GCA_900312935.1 Carapus acus | reverse complement strand
TGCTTCTATATTGAACAAACGTCTTCTATACTCATTGCTGACCACCAGCACAAGCAGCAAATTTCATTTACAAAAAGAAAACAAACAGTAGGCTCGGTTTAGTGTCTCTATATGCTAAGCAGGCATTCAATAGTGACGTATTGACATCCATCTCATTGATCTACCCACACCTGCCTATGATCTCGGAATTAGTATTCATGAATCCCACATCAGCTAAATAAACTTGGCAACAAAACACCTTCAAGACAACAGAAAAGAGAGGGATAATCAATGCAAAGCACCATCAAATCTACATTATCCCTCCTCATCAGTTTGGCCCAAGGCACAAAGGCCAGCACATGGGTCAAAGGTGACACAGACAGGTCGGCCACCCTTGACCCATAAACCAATATTTGCAACCAAAGAGATCTTGTATGTTTTCTTTGTGGGAGAAGCGAAGGCAGAAATGGCCCAAAGGTGCACAAGTAATGTGTGTGTCCGTTTGTGCGGAGGAGGAGATAAGGCACCCAATGTCTTGCCTTCCTCCACACATCTCGGGATTTACTGCACTCAAGGTGAGTCTGATAAAGCGGATCAGAGGAAGAACTGGAGACAACAGGGGTTAACAAAAAAAGAGAGAGAGATCAGGAGTGATAAAGACTTGCCTGTGAACAAAGAAGCATCACCAACTCCACCACCGAGCTGCTGGACTTCATGCACACCAGGCCTGGGGAGATAAAATAACATCATAAATGCACAATCCCTTGTGTTGCTTGTGTTGTGATTCTTTGAAACTCCCTGGCGCAAAATTTACATGTAGATGCACAAATTTCTGCACACACAAACACTGACCGTGTAATCCTGCACCATCTCCGATGGAGCAGATAGTATTGATGAGTCTAATGAGTCTACATGATGTTACTGTAAAGTAATACATATTTAGGCCTTGTATTACACACCAGACTTGGCCAACATATGTTCCATTGATCCCTAATGGTGCGCCCTGGGGTTTTAAAGGGCACAGGAGTAACTGTGGTGTCCAGTGTGTGCGGCACAGGCACAGACGGATGGATAGAGGGTAGAGTGGCCTTTGGATGTCTGGCTGCTCATGGGGACACGTGCACTACCATGCATGCAGACAAATACATACACACACGTATGTGCATCTTCCCCTGCCTTCTTTTCGGGGGGCCCCTGCAGCTATCAATCAACTTTCCATTTTGTTTGGTGGCAGCAGACATCCCAAACACCGCTATTAGTGGCCTGGCCTCTGACCTCCTTCATCTTTTTCCCTCAGAAACCTTAAGCACAACCACTGGATTTCAGCTCAACACGGACTTTAACTTAAACTCTTTAGCAGCAGCTGGAAGATGTTACTGTATTCAAAACAGGCTACCGCACAATGTGAATATTGGACATTACAATGTCGAGTTTGCATGGTGACGTGCAATGTCGCACTGTGCACTGTTGTACTCACTGGTGCCCTCGATGAGGAGCTCTTGTCCATGGCTGCCTAGCAGGGTCCGAGACAGAAAGGGGGCAAAATCCACAAAGATCTCTCTCAGCAGGGGTGCTGCCTTCTCGAGAGCATGTTCCAGACGCTCTGAGATACTTAATTTGCAAACATACAAAACAATGGGCAAAGAGAGAATACAAAGATAATATGAATAACATACAATACATGCAACATTAACGTAAATGTAGAAAAAAATATAATTTAGAAAACAGCATCAATAATATTTCAGGTTTTATTGTTGTATTTTTAGGTGAAAATGGAACAAAGTGATAGGAGCATGAATGCTGATCGTGTGCGTGTGTGTGTGTGTGTGTGTTACAAAGCAAGAAAAGGAAGATGAATCACCTCATATTGGGGGCTGTGTGCTGGGTCACAGGGGAGAGTGGGGGGACAGATGGCAGGCTAGTGCTGGCTGGAACCTGGCCGCCTGCTACAGGGAGAAACCGAAGATCTCCATTATTAGTCTGGATGTTGGACAAGAACAGGATGCTGTGTGCACAGACACAGACTCATACCCACCAACGCAGCAATACATTACACAGCAAGGTCAACATCGTAAACCTATGTGTACGCAAACAGACTTTTATGAAATAATACAATGCCTCAATTCAAATGTACAGAACTACAAGATTTATGATGTAATAGGACAAGATGACTGCGAGTCCATTTTTATGTGTTAGATAGCGGATGATGTACTCCTGGCACAATATGTCTTCCCTACCACCTCTGTGACAGAGTAAAAACCGGTAACATTTTTTTAGCATCTGGTATCATATCTTTATAGCACTGAACCTGTAAAATGTTTCACTGTATCTCTGAATTGTAAATTGAATGTAAAATATAAATAATTTAGAATAAATACAGTTGTGGTTGTTGCACCTGTGTTGGAATGTGAAATTCTCCCTCTAATTCCTGAAAAAAATTCCCCTTATTAAATCATTACATACCAATTTGACCCTCTGGGTTGTGTGTATGACTGTTTCATTATACAGCTAAGAGGTGTTTTATGGTCACACTCAGGACACGCGGTACAAAGTCCACATTTGATTGATCTGGCAGTAAATTCACTTCTCTGTGGCTCATAAATAAGGTAATGCCCAACTGAATATGGAGTGGGGGGATTCCTCTGGTGTTTCAGGAGGCTTGTTTTTCCAGCCAGGACAGTCTCTGAGCAGGGATAACTCTTAAGGAATGACAGACAGTGTAATGTAGGCTGGAATGTGTGTGCGCGTGTGCGAGTGTGTATGTGCATGTAAGCTGTTAAGCAGCGCCATGTGGGCCTGCTGAGAGTATCCCTCTAGAGCTGAAGTAGCTCCTTCAAACAAAGAGGAGTAAATGAACGTCTCCATTAGTCCTCCCACTGCCCCACTAAAACACACATGCACGCACACTGCATATTTACTCAACATTTAACTCACTGAAATGACAATGGTATGCGTGCAGCTTTAATGGCAATGTTAATTTATCGCACAGCGATGCTCACATAGCTCTCCAACCTGATTCCTTCGCAAATGGATAATCTCCCAAAACACACAAAACTCACTCTTTAGTAACTCCCACTTCCTCTCTTACATACACACAGACTCCTCTATGAAACAAGACCACACGCTCACATACACCCAGGTGATTAGAAATATTTGGGCCTTGTGCGCTTATTTACACACTCTCATGACTAAGTCTGCAGCACACATGGAGTTAGGAGTGCTGACTATCCTATGTCCTTATAAATTTTCTAAATGCATTTAAGTAATGAAGTTAGAGATAAATGTGTCAAGAGAATCAGTGAAATCTGAGCTACTTAACATAACAAAAGAGAACATTACAAAGTTACTATGTAACATAGCTCTAATGACCTGTTGTGGTCTACGCTTATTCCCTCAGAAAATTATTTCTGGCCAAAAAAAAAAAAGGAAACAGACAATCTCTAAATATTGACTTTTCTTCACACCCTGAACTGAGGCCCCAGCATGGCTGTCTTAAACAAACACTGCCTTCTCGTAATGTATATGATTGCGCACACGCTCACCGGCTGCAGTGTCTGCGGAGGTGCTCTGGGAGGCATCTACTTCAGACACAACAGCAACACTGTTGATTGGTGTCCCGCCAGACACGGAGGAGGCAGCAGCAGTCGTGGTGGATGCAGGAGGGGGCACGCTGGAGGATGACACTGGCGATGGCGTTGTGCCAATTTTCTTCGATGCAACCACGACACTCCTGTGGAGGGATGGAACAAATTATTCACTTAATTGTGGATTTGACAGTGCCGTTTCATAGAAACAGAGACACTTCTGAAGTCGGTTAGGGGCCCCACAAGACTTTGCTGTGTATGGGATGGCCGCAATTATACAAACACTCATCAATCCACTAGCTAAGAAGACTAACTAGAGGGTAACTTTCCGGACATGGAATACTTTGAAAGTGCCACATCTGTCTCAGAGCAGATCAATGCATGAGTTGTGGCAATCGATCATCTGAACCGACATCATTTTGTCACACATACTTGCATGTATTGATAACATACAATGCATAAGGTGTAAGTATGAGACAAATACCACTTTGCCTGGTCTTCTCTGTGAAACAAAACCAGATCCACCAATGTTTATTTATTTCTAGGATTTGTATCGATCTACTGTCATTGAAAATTTTACAGTTACATCGTTTCATGTTGACCAACACATAAATTATCTAATCCCCACTCAATAAATCATACCAGGTAATCAGACTAGGCTTACCTTCCAACTTTCTACCACTACCATTTCTAAATTTGGAATTAACACCAACAGAGTTGCTGGGTATCAACTGCACAGCAACAGGAAGTGTTTCACATAGTGATATGGTGTTCCGATTCCTCTCTGGCTAGATGTCTGATGGGAGGAGAGTGACACGCAGATAAACTGTCAAGTTTGGTCCGAGGCTCTAACAGACAGCTGGCCATATCAAAAGGCCTGGTCCTGCTTATCGGTGCTGACACAGGGAAAGCAGGCTCTAATCACCAGCTACTGGTCCCTCTCAGAAACACAAACCAGGGCTTAACCATGCGCAAGCTTGTATCAAAACATTAACATTTACATTTGCCAAACATTTATAAAAAATAAGTCTTTCAAAAATGTCATTCATCAATATTTCATTGTGGGGTTACACTCACAGTGCATTTTCACCACAGGTCCATCATTACAGTGAGAGAGATCTACACAGAGCTAACCAAAGATTTAGAAAAAAATTTTTTAAATAGTATTTGAAGTGATATTGACTTGCTCATAAAAACTGAAATACAGACAGAGAAGCAAGAAATCAGTGCTGGTGATGGAGAAACAGCAGAGCTAAATAAACTTTTTTCCTGCTTAGATAGTGAGCAGACTGGATGGTGTTATCAAAGAGCAAAGGGCTGTGCTGATGTGAAGCACCCCAGGTGTTAACAGTGGGGTGCGGTGGGTGCAGCACCCTCCCAATCTGCCCACACCAGATCTGTATGTCTCGATCTTAAGATACCAACATAGTGTGAATATGGATGAGTTTACAAATAAATGCAGCAGAGTACAAGTGTGTTTGTGTGCCACTGAAAATGTCCGTGTCTGTTTGGCCTTCCATCTGTTCCCCCCGCAACGGCCCAGTGAATTATTCAGCAGGTCATTAGACACACTTATCATGAGTGGGCCGCCCCAGTCGATTAATCAGCCGTCAGCGGCCCGACTCAACCCACAAATAGGAATTCAGGCCAGTGAGAATGTATGGCATTGGGCTGAAGCTGAATTATTTAGTTGTTTAAACCTACAATGGATATGTGCAGTAAACACAGTGATTCCTGTAATCTCCGCAATTTGCGCTAAAACAACTGTAAGTATAACTGTTAGTTGCAAATTGTTAGTTCAAGCGAGAGTCCTTGAGTTAATGCATAGATCACTGCCTTGTTTGTCTAGTTGTATGTGGAGTGGGTACATATGTGCTAGCAGAGCTTTGATCACTCTTTCACTCTGATTTCATGTAACCCTGTGCATGCAAATTTCTGTCCTTTATTTCAGAGCCCACATCGCACTTCTCTCTGGGCAAATTACATGGGGAGGGCATTGACTTTGCGACGGTGATTTATTACTGTTGCAATTGGTACCTGAGGGCCTTCAAAGTCAGAGACCAGCAGAATCTTTATGTGTTTGTGTGAAACATGCATGTGCATTCATTGCAAATAGGCAGTATACGAGTTAGACGTAAAAACAAAAACCTGCCCATGGAAGTGAAACTGTAAATTTTGATTTACCTGATGACTACACCAAAGAGTCCCCTTTGTTTTGACATTAAATAAAAAAATGTCAAGCAGAGTAAGACCAATGCTGAGTAACCAATTTGATGGGACAAAAGTGGCACTAGAACAAGGAGGAAGTATATCATCAATGGTCAGATCGTTTTACATGCAAGACATTGCACAATCTCATCAGCAATAAATGCAATTGAGGCCTTGGCTACGATGGGCTTTCACAGTGCAACAAATTAGGCAAATAACTACGATTGAGAAT
Organism: Carapus acus; assembly: GCA_900312935.1. Taxonomy (NCBI): domain Eukaryota; kingdom Metazoa; phylum Chordata; class Actinopteri; order Ophidiiformes; family Carapidae; genus Carapus; species Carapus acus. The sequence goes on along the minus strand of OMPJ01046438.1, from coordinate 14,485 downwards.
TGAGTACAATATAGTAATAGTAAGTATAAGTATAGTATAGTAAGTATAGGTTGCAGTTTTTTTTCATAGTTTGGCGAAAGGTGCGACTTATACTCAGATGTAACGTACAGTACGTGTGATATTATCAAAATACATAATTTCAACTGCACAGGGGCACTATAGGCTTGTGTGCAAGTATCTAATACCACTTCCTATACCACTAAAATTTCAACATTACAGTAATTCCCGGCAGTTATGGTCATTCAATTGCCAGCTCCTCTTCTGCACAGTTGAGTAGGCGGCATTTCATCTACCTCCAAAGTTGGCAGAGTTGTTCAGAAATGATACTGGTGATGGGGAATTCAATGGATTTAGCGATTTGGACTCAAGGCTTTGGTAAACTTGTCAGCTAGTCTTTTATGTTTATTTTATCTTAATAATTGTTACATTAACATACCGCACACATATTCACTTCATTGTCTAAGCTTCATGTCGCTGCATAACCATCAAAAACTTACGCAAGCGTACTGTGCACCTATTCAACCTGTTTTCCTCTATTCTGTTGTTATTATTATGACTTGGTTTCAAGATGAAATGTCTCTTTCTTGGTCTCAGACTCTAAAACATAAATTTCCCCCCCAAAATGGGACTTATAGTCCATTGCAACTTCTATATGATTTTGCGCGACTTGTAGTCAGGAAAATACGGTACTTATTTTCGATAAATTGAAAGAAAAGTGGACACTGTAAACTCTGTCTAAGGCCTAGATCCAGTTGGTTCACTAAATTACACACGTGCGAGTAGCTAGGACTAAAGGGTAGAGTTTATATATTAAAGAATCATTTACTTTGAAACTTAGAGGGACCTCATTCATTAATATATGGCTGGAGAAAATATAATTGTAGCAGGAACTAGTAGCGATGCCCATGGATTTTGAAAAGAAAGACAAGACTTCCATCCATGAGAGCCTCCCTTTTGCAAGATGTGTGGACATTCAAAGGGAAGGAAAATTGATTTCACTCAAAAAGTTGTGTTTGTGTCCGACATGCTTATTCTCCCACTAAGCAATACATTAACAATACTTCAACATGTAGCACAACTAGTCAAACCCCACACGCATGCGGAGGCCACTAACAGGAATGCAAACAACTGCGCCATGTATATCCCCCGTCTAACACTTGCATATTTTTGTGAACCATGCAGTCTAAATCACTTGCTTGCACAATGACACTGTTTAGTTCTGGTTAGTGTCAGCAAATATTTGCAGACTGGCTGTCATAACAGGGGCATGGCTGAGAAATGGATGGGGGAGATCCAGCAGGTCTCTGCTAGTAAATAAATCATTGGGGATACTTCACCTCAGGCCCAGCCCAAATTTTATTTGGGAGATCCCTGTATTTTCCATGCGTTGCTCTTGTAAATCCCAACATTGCCGTGTTTTGGCTTGAGATGTCAGTGTGGAATGTCAGCTCTGGTGTGTATTAGCATAATTTGGAGAGATACTTATTGGTGAGTCATGCTGAATAATGATATGCCGAGAGTTATATATATTATATATTCCAAATATATACATGGAATCAATATTATGTATTTTGAATGAATAAGAAAATGGGGATGCAGGAGACCAAGAAAAGTGAGTACATGCAGTAGAGGACAAACAATGGTATCGCACTGTACATTACCACTGGGATGTAGGATTGAAAAGAAAAAAAAAAACATGCACTTGCGCATGTGCCTGTTATTTTGAAAATTCACTGCACAACCTGTGTTTTTCCCTGAGCCCTGTGGAGATTTCAAAGAGGTGGGAAGATTCTGGGTTATGGTTCGTCTGCTACCACTGAGCCATACAACTTGCACGACAAGGAATACCATATGCAGTGAGTGAGCTGTTGGTCTAACTTCTCCAGCTCTCCCGACGTCTTCCCTACGTGTGTGCTCAGCGGACAGGAGCCAGTCTAATCCCCCTGATATGAGGAGCGCCATGAGACCTGACAAGGCATTCCTCAGATAAAGACACACGATCACAGAGATGCCTCAGAATTCCCACAGTTAGAGGTTAGACTGAGTGACTTGCGGGTGCATATGTGTATACTTGAGAGTGAGGTAAAAGGGAGTTAAAAATCTGGAAACTGCAAGAGAATCTGGACATCACATCAGTCCAACCACGCTTCTTTTTTTCCTATGAACGGCTCTCTCACTCTACCAACTTCATCCTCTTTTACTCCACCTTGCGACCCTCTTACCCAACAATATGTGCCTCAACTGCAGCTCTAAAAATACAAACAAGACTGCTGATCATCCTCTTTTACCTGGGCCTGTCTGACTGCAGTACCTGGCCTTTTTTTCAGGTTGCCCGCTACCACTTTACAAGTGGAGAAGAGGAATTCATGATTTTATTTTCTGATATATTACAAATGTGCAAGTAAGATAGCAAATGGATCTTAAGGGTGGGAAAATTGAGTCAGTAACATATCAGAAAGAAATAGCTTCCTGCATGCCACATCTGTTGTTTTCTGCTTGCAAGGATTGTCATGTATTTTTCTTGAGACGGACTTTGGATGACGCCGTTTGCGTCAGATGAGGAATTGAATCCACAGCATTCAGTACAAATGGAAGTCAGGAGGAGTAGGAAAACAACAGAAACAATTTATATCTAAAGGTTTCTGTTCTTCGCATCTTAAACTGTGTCAGTTTCCATCAAGGAGAGGTGAGTGGTTTTTCTTATTCTTTCAATGCCCTCTGAAATAGAAGGCTTTAGGATCCATCAAAACTTATTGCACACAAGTAAATATACAATCTGCACCCAGGGCCAGTTCTGACAGATGACCGAAAAGGAATTCACATATCAGCCAGGCATGATGCAAAAAATTATTTCAGTTTTAGGTGTATGTTTAGTAAACAGCTTCAACCCATACCGATCAAAGGAACGGAACTGTGGTCCTGCATCCCTGGCTGCGTCTCCCACGACTCCTAGAAATGCTGGTGGCAGCAGACTGGGGTCCACCATAACGTCGTCACCTGACGTGCTTACGAGGCTGCGGAGGATGTCTTTCACTTTCTTTCCCTTTGCATCCACAGACTGGGTCGATCTGACCTCGGATGAGAGTGTGGACAAAGCCTCCGAGATGGCGTCTGGACCATGTGCAGCACCACTGTAGGAGAGATCTGCCTCACTTGCTACTGTGGAGGCATGGTCATCACCAATACCAGAATCATAACGTCGAAGAGAGACGCCATTCTCCACATCAAGGCCAGCTGAAACTGCACCGCTATCTAAGAGCAAACAGTTGAAAAGAAATTACTCAATAAAAGTCAAGCTTAAGAAGAAGAAAATGAAATATGTGCCATTAATTAGAGTGTTCAGCACTTGCGCACTGCAGACCCTAATTAATGTGTAACGTCTAATTAAGTACTTCCAGTTCTGATTTTGGACAAAAATGCTTCACTTTATTGTTGCTGTTATGTACCTGTGCTCTTCGCAGACTGGGAACGCTGGGATTGTTTTCTATCATTGTGAGGCTCCAGGATGTCGCGGTACTTGGACACCATTAGGACTGAGATGAAGTAGACTACGGCAAGTGCGAGAAACTGAGCTTGCTTGCTGTCCTCCTGAAGGAAAACAACACACTAAATCATCTGCTTCACTTTAAAATACAGAAAAAAATGACAAATGCATCTACGGCAGGGTGCAGAGTAGTATGATTGCGCGTGGAGAAACTCACAATATCTCTAAAGACGACAGCTCTGAGGCGGTTAATGTCCATATCCTGGAGCAGCCGATCTAGGTCTCTGACTGGAGACATTCCACCTGTCACCGCATCTACGGGACTCTAAATGGATGCACACACACACACACACACACACACACAGACACACACACACACACACACATATATATAAACACACATGCACGCACGCACGCACGCACGCACACAGGAAATCAAACAAGTGACAGAGTGAAATACAACCTTGCTTACACCTGCAGTGACAATGCAACATAAGCTTTACGCCAATCAGCATGTTTTTTAATCTGTGTGTACTTCATGGGGTGGGGTATAGTTTC
>OMPJ01046438.1:0-10114 GCA_900312935.1 Carapus acus | reverse complement strand
ATGTAACTCGGTGACTCCCTGTATAGAAATTTAGGTACACACACAGACACACACATACACATACACACACACACACACACACACACACACACACACACACACACACACACACACACACACACACACACACACATATATATAAACACACACGCACGCACGCACACAGGAAATCAAACAAGTGACAGAGTGAAATACAACCTTGCTTACACCTGCAGTGACAATGCAACATAAGCTTTACGCCAATCAGCATGTTTTTTAATCTGTGTGTACTTCATGGGGTGGGGTATAGTTTCAGGATTTAGAGCAACTATCCCGCCAGGGATCACATCTTTAACATAATGGCTTTTCTATAGAGCCACTGCATTATAAATGAGCTTTAACACCCATTTCAGGGAAAGAAAAACACGACTTTACTGGAAGTCGCTGTATCAAATCAAAAGGGCAATGACAAAGAGGTCTTGTCTATTGTAACAAATAGCAATTGGTGTGGTAATTCAATAAGATATGAGCTAATGCAATAACTCGTGGTTGTTGATGGTGAGCAGCAAAAAGGACGATTCTTTTTTTTTCAGGGAAGAGGGGCAGCAGAAGAAAAATGTTATTCTGACCAAAACAAGATTAATAGCAAAATTTAAGTAAAGTAAATCAGCATGTTGGGGTACAAAATCCTCCATAATAGCTTGCATATCATAGAGAATTATTCAATAAATTTCTCCACTTATCGTAAACAACACACATAGCTATTGCATTACTTGCCTGTGCTGGCATGGACTTGGCTGTTCCGAGCACAGCGCTGGGCATGACTGCGTGGCTACGAGCAGCGCTGCTGGTGCTATGCTTCATATGGGCGTGCTGACACTCTAAACAGTTCCTCACTGCCATGGCACAAACTGAGTGGAAGAGGAAAAGAGATATTAAGTGCTTGTTGTACATTGAGAAACTGGTAGGGAGCAGGGGACGGTGATCAAATTCGAATGGTATATTCGAGCAGAAAGGGGTCCCCTCTACTATCAAGCTCTATACTTGGCGGGATGAGGGGGTGATGTTGATGTGGTGCACAGCTACAGATATCTAGGGGTCATCATGGATGACAAGATAGACTGGTCCCCAAACATCGATGACCTCTATATGAAGGTGCAGAGTGATTTGATCTCCCTGTGGTCACTGTGATCTTGTGATGTGTGTGTGAAAATGATGACCATATTCTACTGCAGCCTGGTTGCCAGTGCCTGTTCCTTGCTGCAATGTTCTGGGGTGGCTCCCTGACGGACAAGCTGGTGAAAACGGTGCTGGGCAGTGGGCTGGGCCCACTAAGATCAGTGGTTGATTGGTGCACACTAGGCAAACCTAATGCGATATTGGACCAAAGCACACCCTCTTCACAGCCTCCTGGAGGGACAGAGGAGCAGCCATGGTGGCTGGCTTTTATCACTGCGCAGAAGAATGTACTGTCACAGAAGATCCTTTGTCCCCACTGTAGACTGTTCAACACCTCCTGCACTTTTACCTCCAATTTCTAACAGTCTGACTGGAAGCGTGTGTGCTGTATTTATGTTTTTCCTTTTGTTTAATGAGCTGCAAAACAGTTGAATTTCTCCACGGGCATCAATAAAGTACAATCCATCTATCTATACATTGATAGATGTGTGGAGAGCAGGGGACAGTGATCACATTGTAATGAAAACTAAAGAAAATGGGTTGAGATCTGCAGCCGTGCCTGAACCATTAAGTTTCAGAGGCACAAGAAAAGTCGCTGAGAGAGACAAACAAAGGGATGCGACAGGGTCAGTGCTCCGGCCAACTCTGGCAGCATTGTTCACTCCTTCTTGCTCCACCTCTCCTCTCAAGGTCAGACAGTAAGGGCGTCCTCTTGATTCACATCCTCAGGATGGACCCTCTATAATAAAAGATGCTACCCAGTTGAGCACATGCTGAGCAGACTGCAAGATAGACCCTTGACTGTAAAAAAAAAATATCAGTGGTTTGATTACTTTGGATGGGTTAAAAACTGGCGCAGTTACCATTTCCAACCTAATGCACTGCTCCTGCTGTTTGACTTCGCCCTCCCCCACGGTTCTGTATTTGACAACTGACAAATGTTAACTCCAAGCCATTTAGATTACGAAACAGGGAATTATTCCGTCTGGAAATGGGCTCGCTTTTACCATTAGGACCACTCATTCATACAGCCATTTATAAAAAGAAATGGGGGAGGGAGGAGACGCTAAAACCTTGTTACTGTGCTCCAAAATCAGATTATGTACCAGCAATGGAGAGCACATACCTCATCAAATATTCATTTCATAACGGCTGCTTTCTAAAACAACAGTGGCATCAGTTACCTGCAAAACTCCAACAACCGCAATGGTAGTTGGATAATAACTAAAAAGGCGCTTGTTATTTAAGAGGTTTTGGTAACAACAATGGCTTTCTTTGTTTCCTTCACTGCAACGACTACATAAAATGATTCCAGTTGCAACACTGCCTTCGTATATTATACGAAGATATATAATGAGCCATTTCCTCTGAGTGTGAGTGTTTGAGTATGTGTGGAGTGTGATGATCGTTTTGTTGATCTGCGATTGCTGAAAAGGTGCAGCACAGAAAATGAATAATGTAGCATTTCAATATCTTTTATTTAGCTGGAGCAGGCCTCCTCTTTTGATCCTGTCAGAGGAAGCTTTAATAGCCTGGAACAGAAGGCAGGAAAAGGCCCCAGGCAACACAACAACACAGTGCAGCCAGGACCATTATGGAGAGCTCAGTATATCATGATAGCAGCCATTTTAGAGTGTTACCATGCGGTAAGGTTATAATAACAAGATAAGCCAATGCTGATATAAGCAGAGTATAAAGGACCAGGGATTGAGAGCAACATGGGGAGATGCAGGGGCATAAGGCTGAGAATGGGATTCGGGGGTGGAGCTGGGGGGATCAAAGCAGCAACAGGGAGCCCTGACACCAGTTTAAACAGAGGGGCACTGCTGGCTGATGCGTGGAGGATCGTTGAACATGGGAGAAAAGTGAGTGAGATAGATGATGGCAATATGATTGCTTGACAGCTTAAAATTTGTAGTAGCAAATCAGTTAACACAGAGTCAAATGAATTTTAAGAAGCTTCACAGCACTCCTTTGAAGACATGACAAACCAAATAGTCACAGCGCCAAATAACGGCATGTGCACAAGATGTGATCAACTGGAGTGTGCCTACCAAGTCGGAGGCACTGCCGTAGGATGCCTCCTGATGACATGTTTTTCTCTGCTTCAATCTCTGTGAAGTTCAGGGAACTAGCGAAGATGAGAACGTCTGCAAGGTTGATTAGGCGCTGTAGAAAGGTTACTGAGGCCTCTACTGCAAGACCCTGGGAAGGCTCGATCTTCTCGAGCTCATGCTAGAGGGGGAGTAAGGAAAAAACAGGCGAACAATGCATCAATTAGCGATAAGACGAATCGTGTAACAGCATAAAATCTCATAATCAGTGGAAAGTGGAAAGTAGGGAGAACTCTAATAAAACAACCTTTGCAGTGGCATGAACCATTTGCTGTCACACTTTTTCATTTGTACACAGACTGGTAATGACACACATAATCCTTGTCCAAATACCGAGTGTAAATCAGTATTATGGTATATGAATAATTGGAATGGAATATTTATTGCAATTATTGTTTAACAAATTACACTCATTTACTTGCATCAGATTCATAATCAGTTATGTTTTAAAGTACACTTACAAATCTTAAATTTAGTCGTTTATATTTTACATGGATGATTTTCTGAGTATATTATTTCAGTGCACAGTGTATTGCATCAAATATAGACTGCTCTACACACATACATTTGTCACATAAGTGACCAAATCCAATTGGAATTCTTGATGTTAAAGAAAGCCATCAGGCCACTGGCGAAGAAAAAGTATTGTTGCATTAGGGAGCCACAGTCATTGCGGCCAGATAACACAAACACGGGGTAACAGAATTATAAAGCAGCTAACTGTAGCCTAATGTGATTGGCAAAGGTCAATGTAGATGGACAACCTCTTCTGACAGCCGCTATCAGCCAAAGGCACATCCATAAACAGACAAACAAAATCACACACGCGCACAAACAAGGGGACTCACAGAAGAAGATGTTGCAGCAGAGAGCAGTGGTAGGATGCCTCCACAGGCCATGATAAGATTGTCCACCACCTGGGAGATGAGGTGTATGCTGTTGTGGACAAACACCACATTCTCGCTGCTGTTCACAAAGTCCAAAATGGTTTTTGTAGAGTGACTAAGCGGCAGAAGACATAAGAAGAGGTGATTTATCATCATGGAAAAGTTCAATGCATAAAACATTGAGGTAGACTGTGCTGAGCAAGACAAAAAGATACCATGAGAAATCGATTTTAGAGTGAGGTACATGCTTCGCTCCCTTTGTCAGCAAATACATTTACAAACACATTTTAGACAAGTTTTAGTTCTGAGCAGCACTTTCGATAGCTTAGCACAATGAAGTATCTTTCATCCAACAGAAACTCAGTACATCTCATCTGACATTATTCAAGTGAACAGAGGGAAGAGTGTTGGGGGTAAATCATAGGATGTTATTAAACACTGAGGTGGAGAAGCTGCTGCCTCCTCAAAGGCACGCAAACACATTTTAATCTTTATTTTGCTGACAAATTAAACATAAAGTCTGATCGCTGCTCTAGTAAATTCACAGCTGTGTGATCTTCGTCCTACCTCCTCCACATTTGGACATCTGTCTCAATCGAGAAGAGCAAGTCAGTGAGGAGGCGCTGGTGCATGTGGGACCACTGGAACTCTGGGATGCGAAACATGGTGGAGCGTGGTGCCGAGGTGCTCCCCTCTCTTGCTGGGTCTGAAGATTCTGCTGCCGCCAGCTGTTCTTGGTTAACCTCCTACAGGAATTAAAGTCCAGAAATGGCTTTAACACGGGCGCATTTTGATGCATGTCAATGGGACTGCTAACTAGGTAAGATTTATTGTTTGTCCATAATGAACTGTCTAGAACAGTATTTCAAAGATTTAAAACAGAATTATTTACAAAGAGTAAATATATAAATTTGAAATGTATATATAACACCAACTAAAAAAAAAAGACCTCCGTTGCATACCGTTGTTGAGGTTTCCTTCAGTTCAAGTTTTTCAGTGTCTAGGGCCACATTGGAGACATCCAGCCTGGCTATCTTGATCTCTTTGTTCTTGCCACCAGAGTCTGAACTCTTCTGTGAGTCAGAGCTAGAAGGCATCGTGCTATTATTTGTGGCAGTGGGCAGGATCTCTTCCTCTGTGCTTGCTACCAAATTGTCCAGATGTTGTGCTGCAGCAGCACCTGCAACCTCCTGAGCTGTAGTGGACAGTGCTGCATCTGGGACCTCCTGGCACAGAGTAGGTGGGTCAGTCATGGTGGGGGACTGTTCCTCTTCGACCGTTTGTTTGTCTTGGGCAAAAGGCAGAGTCTCTTCCCCTGTGCCGGCCACTGAGATGTCAGTCTGGCTCTGTGCGGCATCAGGGACCGAGTCCGTCATTATTGCTTGAGCAGCTGCAACCCCGTGGGCTGTGGAGGGCATTGCTGTATCTGAGGGCTCCTGTTGGAAAGTGGTCATGTCAGTGAGGCCAGACGACTGTTCCTCTTCAACTGTTTCTTTGGTTGGTTCAGTCCGGTTTTCTTCAGGTGTTTGATCTGTAAGAGTCTCTGATTTTTGACTCTCTGGGTCTGCACTTTGTTCTTGTTCTTTACTCTCAGTTTTTGCAGGTATTGCAGTAAGCTCACATTCCTCCTGATGATCTTTCACTTCAGACTTCACTTCTTCACTTGCCTGGTCATTTTCCTTAAATTCCTCCTCTTCATTTTCACCTATTTTGGCCACCTTCTCATCTTCATCTCCAACAGCAGCAGCGACATGCGACGAGTCATCGTCACCATCTGATGTGCAACTAGGACTGATCTGGTCAGTAACCATTGACGTGTTGACAAAGTCTTCATTGCATAATGAGGCCCCACCCTGGATGCTGTTGTCCAGGGAGTCTGCCATCTCAGGAGGGCCCTGTTCATTTTTACTCTCTGAACCAGCTGGTGGGTTGGCAGGCACGTCATTCAAAGAGTCGTCAATAACAGAGGTTGATAATTCACCTTTTTTATTTTCACCCTCCCCCGATTCTTCTTTGGGATTTGTTAGACCATCGTCAGTCTCAGACATTTCATCAGTTTCTGGAGCAGTAGTTCCTTCAGATTCAGAATGTGCTGCTACACCTTCAGTTAGAGAGCTAAGTGCACTTTCAGCAGCAGTGGACATGTCAATTGAGACTTCAGTCACTGTGTCCTGGAGGACGGGCGTTTCGCTGAGGTCCTCTATAGTAGTTGGTTCAATCACAGTAGTTTTGGTCTCTGTTACTTCACCCTTGGAAGACTCCTGCACCACCAGATTTTCCTCCTCATCTCTGGCCAGGATATTAGAAACTGTGACAGACACCTGTTCCCCTTTGCTGGCAGTCTCCTTTGTGCTGGAGGTGGTGGTAAAGCTGTCTGGAGACTGTAGGGATGTCTCATCCACACTGAGTTCAATGACAGTGGATGGGGCAGCTCCCTCCCCATGTGTCCCATTGATGGCTTCTGTGACCTCCTGGCTGACGCCTGAAACGGTCCGCAGTCTGTCCAGAGACACTGCTGTTTCTTGTCGCTGGTACTGACGGAACATGCGGGACAGATTTTGTTTGTGCTGCTCAAAGGTCACCTGCAAATAGAAAGTACTGAATTTGAGTTTACAAATAAAATGACCAATAACAACAATCCTGACCAAGCCTCTTTCTAGTAAGTTATGGTGTTCTAAAATAATTGCACGAAACACAATTGTTTTAATCTACACAGTGCAATTGCATGACTTTTAAAAAGTGCAAAACTTTCCCAACAATTCGGCACTTATTATAATATAGGCATATTTTACCACTGCAGCAATTTTTGCATAACATCCCGAAAAAGACTCATTTTACTTTGTGCAGCTGCCCACTGGTCATTTGCCTCTATCAGTCTTCTTACCATCTGATATGGATGGACAAGACTGCTAGTCTGTAACGACAATGGTCTGCAGTGGCATTCGAGGAAGAGCCCATCCATGTAAGCAGTCATAGATTGGAAGTTGATACTGTTAGTGCGTGTCTGCTAGCAGTGCTGAGTGCGTGTCTTGCATTGGCAAATCCTCCCACGCCTAATTTAAGACCCAGCATTAATCACTGGGCTTGGAGGACAGAAAGTCAAAGACAGTTTGGCACGGGATGGGGAGGGTGGGAAAGAAACTATACCCACAATGCTGTGTTTTCACCTAAGGCTATTTGGAAGAGAGATACAGAAAGAGACGGTGAAAGAAAAAAAAAAAAAGAAAACAAGAAAGCGCGAGATCAAAAGGCAGCTAAAAGAATAAGACAAGGTAAAGGAGGAACAGACAGAAAGTGAGTTATGAAGGAGGAAGAAAAGGAGGGGAGAGAAAAGACCTTGATTATTTGTAATTAATTAGGCGTTATTGTTCCAAATTAGCCCGGTACATGGATGCTCATTAATCTTCCATAGTGGGAGGGAGTGATTGGTAATCCATAGCTCTTTTTTAAGTGCAGAGCGTGTTTTAAATGGGCCAGTAGCGTCTGTCTCCCTCCCTCTCCTCTCTTCCCTCTCTCACCATCTCTCTCTCCCCCCATCAAGACCTTCCACCCCATTAGTCTGAGCTTAATTTGACATTTAGCATTTTTAGCAATTAAAAGGCTGCATTCACAGAGCACGGCAATGGAAATTATGCCGGCCAGCGGGGCAGCACATCACGTCATAGAGTCAGTTGTACATTAAGATGATGTATGCTAGCCTTAAATGGGGCTCCGAAACAGATCCAGTTACCATAAGACAGAGGTAGTAAATGTCTGTGTGGTTTGTAAAGGAACGTTTAGCGTCCCCACGATATATAAATATGGAACCTGCCCAGGGTGGCTGAGGCGTCAGCACTGATTTAACATAATTTCATTCTACTCATGGCTTAGCCTGGCCTCTGTGGGGTATGGAAAAAAATGTTATGGTAATGTACAAAAACATGGTGGGCTTTTCTAATTTGACAGGTAACGTGGTATTACCAGGTCACAACACAGCTAGGACAACACAAAACATTTGGAACCCTTTAGAAATAGACAGCATCATTAACATAGACACTACAGTATTTCACTATTACAAGCCGCTACTGTCTCACTTCAATAGACACAATTGTACACAAACAACAAAGTCACTCAATTGCAGCATTGTTTGTGTAATATCTCAGATCTGGGATACGCAAATACTCCTCACTCCAACCTGTTAAGTGAGACTGTGCGCACTAATCTAAAGAGACTCCCACAGTGGGAGCCTGAGAGTCCCCATTTAGATCAATAGATAGAGAGCAACCACAAAACAAAGGGGAAATAGGGAGGGCAGCATGACTCTAATCCGATTAGCTAAATGCAATTCCTCCTCCAAAATCAATGTCATCTGTTACAGCAGTCCCAACTGTGTGGTTTTGCTCTTGTTCACAATATCGACGTCTCTCCTTTTCGTGAAAAATAAATAAATGAATGAATAAAATGACTGAGAATCCCCTTGTATCAAGCTTTGGTTATTTTAGCTGAAATCATTTTGCTCACAACAACTCTGACTACTTCTGCTCATAATATTTGAGTTTTGCATGTTCTTGAGGCAATTGTGTCCCTGCACAACAGATAACAGTCCTCGAACCACAGCATATCATGCTCTTCTGATTCATCATGGTATTTCTTGATATGAATTACTCTATCGATGGTGGAAGGTGTAGATCCCTTCCGATTGAGCAACACCAACAATGCTTGATGCATGGCTATTATGGAGGATTGGATTTTCTTCCTTCTTCCTTTACCCTGTCTTTGTTCAGTCATCAATACATCCTGCTGGAAGTCTGGGTTACGAACATCTCAATTCTTCTGCACAACAGACCTCAGTAACCTCAGTAACATCAGCAAAGACAAAACATTTAACCTGATTCTATAATCCATAAACGGCTTCACTTAGCAACTCAACTTTAAACACACCGGCCTTCTTCCCCTTAATACACAATTTACATTTCAGATTGCTAATAATGTACTGGCTAAGCACTGCACCCCTTTATTTCTGGCAGAATGTCTGACAGGTATAATGAAGCTGGCTGACAGTGAAAGCCTGGAGGGCAGCAAGTCCTTCATGCCTCCAACATCCAATTGGAGATCTCCCTGTGTTCAAACTTATTTGTGTGCAGGGAAGGGCAAGGGGCACCTTGGGTAGGTGCAAAAACTCCAAGTGGTGGTTATGTTGTGTCAGCTTGCCCACCTGTAAGAACATCTGCCTGTTCAGAGGAATCCGTATGATGACACGCCCTCTTGTCAACGAGTAATGTGCTAATTCTCAGAGCCAGATTAAGCGAGAAAGTCGAAACAACTAACAGATATCATTGACAATAGCTTGGGCTCACCCACTGATTGATTTTGGGCGAAGATAAAATGGAACAGATCATAGCTCACCCATCAAACTTCTCCTTGCCACAGCAAGGTGTCCTTGTCTGTACATCATTACAGTAAAGAGCTGAGTTATGAATGATTCAGGCCATGAATGGGGTTAATTATGCACAAGTTTGAAACCAAGAATCATTGACAGTAGTCCACTGTTAAGCCTCCAGCAGAACCTTTGTTATAATGACAAATCAAATGGTTTATCAAAGAGTTCTGAGACAGGTATGTAGACACTAGGAATAGCTACTCTGCACACAACCACAACAATTTCTTTATTATGCATGTGATTCAAACTGAATCAAAAAGTCACCATTACAAAATGTAGGAGTGAATGTCTATATATTTATGTATGCATGTATGCACTTCTCAAAAGGATCTCGGTGGAGTGGTTGTATTTATGAGGCCTTGTTCAACTGATTGTTCTTGCCCAGTTCTGATGAATATTCAATTGGCTTGGTGAGAGGGGGTTCCTGCAGCCCAAGAGAGAAAGAGGGTTAAGAGGAAAATGTGTCTGGTAACACAAATTCTCTCAAACACATGCGCACAGAAATACACTACTGTGTGCACGCGAACATGTGCGAA
>OMPJ01046437.1:0-16807 GCA_900312935.1 Carapus acus | reverse complement strand
GGCCTTTTTGGTAAGAGTTGGGAGGGACTTCTTAAAATTTCTCCCAGTTAAGCTACTTGGGATGATGATGTCATTGGAAGGACTGGATGCTGTTCCATCAGCAGGGACCACTGTGGTCACTGTGATGCCTTTCTCACCACCAGGACGCTGCAAACCAAAGCAAACACTCAGACAAATCAACTTTTTGTAACTGTGTCAGCTTTGCTGTCTCCACCAACTGCTAATGAACTCACTTTTTCCTTCTTTCCTGAATTTCTATCATTTGCTGAAATGAAAACCAAAAACATTGGTCAAATCACAGCTGACCTCTGACACACACACACACACACACACACACACACACAAACACACACACACACAGTAAAATACCTCGTGGTTTGGTGGTGAGGCGTGAGCTTAGGGTGCTGGTGATGCTTCTGTGAAGTTCCTGTAGAGTTGACATTATCTTTAGGATCTGTCTCTGCTGACCTCGCTTGTCAGCCTTTTCCTGCCTCTCCACCTGCCAACTCCTCATCATCACTGCCATCGTCCTGCTAGCGGAATTGTCCGAAGTCCTAGAAGTGGTGCCTGGCCCATCCTGCTGGGTGTTCCTTGTCCAGTGCCACTCCAGGTTTGGCCTTACAGCCCAATCTGCCTGCTGATGCTCTGTAGGAGCCACACAGAGTGTATGAAAATGCAAGCCCGTGAGTTTTACATCTGCCAAGCTTTTGCAAAGCACTATCAGAATGTAACAATATCAACATACCAGTAACATTCAGATATAACATGTTTAAGTATTAGACAAACATTTGGGCGGTTGATTTACAGTTAAATCTTCAGCTGTGATATTAGGTTGTGTTTGTGTGTGTGCTCCTCTGTCTGTGAGATAATCGTCACCTAGATAGTACATAAAGTTGTTACTGTCTGTATTTACAGGTGGTTGCAGTACTGCTCATTATAACAGTGAAAAAGGGAGAGTAAAAAACACTAAATTGTTCACCTCTCCAAGGCTCAAAGCACTGCTCCTGCTTGAATATATAGCGCTAAAGCGCTAGCGAGGCTATAGAGGCAGCCTTCTGAACCACCGCAGACCATCATCTTCCTTCCATCCAACGCCAGACCCCTGATCGAGGAACTGAGGCCATAGCCGCATTCTGCTGGTTTCCCTTTTATACCCCCTGTACTTGAGCCGGAACTAGGCACCCATCGTCATTTCGTTACACAATGTGAATTGTTGTAATGACAATAAAGATTACTGATTCCTGATATGCTTCAGATCTTTCTTCATCTCCTTTTTAAATAAGTCATCTGACCTCTGACCCCCTGTTGGAAATGACAACACCCTTACCTTTTTCAAAGGGCATGGCCTCCACACCAAGGCCCACCAGCATCAGTGTGACCATGACAACATTCCAGCGGATACCAAGAGCAGCCTCCTCCATGGTATGTCAATTTGTTAGAACGTGAAGGTGAGATAGTTGTGCCACGTCCTTAGGTGTCCTGGAGAACCGGCAGTGGCATCACAGGACCGATTGTCAGTCTATTAATTTATCCTGGTGTTTTGTGTCCTGAGATATCCTTGGCAGTGGCAACTATTAAGAAAGTTTCTTGGTTGTCTTTCAGTGATCAGCCAACGTGTGGCGTTCGTCTGCCTCTGCTTGATGTGCTCTTGGCATTGGTCTGGGTGTGGTCATGCTGCTGCCTCCTTGTGGATGCCCCTCTGGGCGAAGGCAATTCCAGTCGCAGGGGCACCCGGAGGCAACTTTATACAGCCATGCTTTTCAACGACTTGGCGCCGGCAAATCACAGGTCAACATTTTCCTGAAGACCCGCCTCCTTCTCCTCAATGGACTGGTGACATTTGCTGAATTTGGCATTGAGCTTTGTGTTTGCAATTGAGAGCTGTTTTCTGTTAATGTGTTGTGTGTGTGAGTGTGGATCTGTGTGCGTATTAGTGTGTGTGTGTGTGTGTGTGTGTGCGCGCGCGCAGTGTAGCAGTGATAAGGTAGTTCTTAATATGTTTGCTCAGGGGGCACAGAAAAAGAAAGGCCCTCTGACGCATGAGGACCTGGAGCCACACTGACTACACACACTCAAACGCACGCACACGTACGCACGCGCACAAACACGCACACACACATACACACACTCGTTTGTCATAGCGCTCGCACAGGCACACACAAGGTTTGCAAACACAATATTTAAACACAGAGGACGACACGTTTTGAACTCGGGAGAAAGACAAACACTCACACAGAAAAAACACACAAACATTCACACTCCTACATACACGGACACACAGGAAGATATTGAGTGGGTCAAAGAAACCAAGCCATCACATTCAGGCTGCAAAACCTTTTTTCGTCTCTTGCCTCCAGTTTTGCCGAACAACGAGTTACATGTGCAGGAAAGTGACAGAATGATGTCAAGAGGCTACTATTATAGCAAACCCTCCCCTCAAACCCCACCACCACCCTACTCTAGGAATAAGAAAGGTATGTGGTGAAAATCGCGGAAATGATAAAACAAGCAACAAGAGCGAGTGAGTGAGTGAGTGAGTGAGTGAGTGATGTCTGTTTTGAAACTGAGAGGAACTGCCCCCTCAGAATTGTGATGAATACTGTTGTATCTAGAGATGTCCGATAACATCGGCCCACCGATATTATTGGCCCGATATTGGCATAAAAATGTAAAATCGGTATCGAATTTTTTGGCTTTAAAACCGATAAAATAAAAACCGATAAAAACAAAGTAATGCTTGCGTTACACCGAAATAGTGCCTATGCGCTCCTGAAGCGTTTACCAGCGCACATATCGGTATCGGTGAATTGAGAGTTGGACGATATCGGCATATCGGATATCGGCAAAAAAGCCAATATCGGCCTTTGTTGGGGTCTCTGCTCTGCCCCCCTCTCCTCATGCATGTGTGAGTGACGGACTCCCAGTGTTGAAATCCATTTAAAGGTCCCGTGAGTTCTTCATAAAGACTCTAACTTTGCATTCTGAAAACATCAGGCCGTGATCATGTGATCAGGTGATCATCATGTGTTTGCAAATGAAAAAGACACATAAATGAAAAACACGTGCCCCAATTTAAATTACAAAGGGTGAGATCCCCAAGAGCCCTGCGTTGTTGTTTGATGTCTGTTAAATGTCATCTATATGTAAGACGCTTTATTTAAGAACGGAATCAAACCATCCCCTAGATAAGGGTACACCAACCTTTTTGAGACCGAGGGCTACTTCATGGGTACTGAGTCATACGAACGGCTACCAGTTTGATATGCTTTTCTGAAATCAGGAGTCAGGAATCTTTTATTGTCATGACAGCAATTGAATTGTGCAGTGGGACATCTACTGCCTCTCTGCTTGGTTCTCCAACAGCACAGAGGAGCAGAGGAAGAAACTCCAGAGGGTCATCCAGACCGCCCCGAGGATTATTGGCAGCCCTCTGCTCTCACTGCAAGAACTCTACAGTTCCCACTGCAGGAGAAATGCAAAAAGAATCCTCCAGGACTCGTCACACCGGCACACAGACTGTTTGAATGTCTGCCTTCTGGCAGGCGTTTTAGAGCAATTAAATCTAGGACTACCAGACTAACGAACAGCGTTTACCCATCTTTTCTTGTTTCTTCTATTTTTTCTCCTCGCACCTCTCCTTTGCACTGGAATTCAGCAACTTAGTTTCATTACACAATTCAGTTGCTGTAATGACAGTAAAAGATTCCTGATTTCTGAAACTAAGGTGCTTAATTCCGGTGCAAAGGGGTAGAACAAGGGAAAAAAAGAGATAAGAATGATCTATATACGTAAGAAATATTAATACAGACAATATATACAGTGTAACTATCGGAATAGATAACGGTATAAATAATAGCAGCGATGATGGGGTGGGAAGAGTTGACCTGATTGTTTCAAGTTGACCGTAGTGTTCATGACTTATCATTCGCTGTTAACTGTTATCTAATACTTTTGAAGTGACTTATTGCAGCTAGGTAAAAACTGTTTCTACGACTGGTGGTCCTACATTTAATTGCCCTAAAACGCCTGCCTAGTCCTAGATCAAACTCCAAGGAAAGACATCATGATAGTGCAAAGAGACTGGAATGCAAAGGTTGGTGAGGATGCCTGCACCAACTGGAAAGACGCATGTGGTCCACACGGCAACATCGAGACCAACAACAGAGGCCTAAGGCTATTGGAGTATGCCAGGTACAACAACCTGCTGCTGGCAAACACACTTGGCCCCCATAAGGCCTCTAGGCCATGGACCTGGCACAGCCCCGGTGGAGAATACCACAATCAGATTGATTACATCATGGTCAAGAAGCGCTTTGCTCAACTGCCATGACCACGGCCTCATCCTGACGTCTTTTCTCCTGTGCTTAAAGAAGATCCAAAGCTCCAAGTTCACTTAAATGAGGTTTGATCTGGACAAGCTACGCGACCTTGAAGTAGCAGAAGCCTTCAGAGAAAAGATAGGAGGAAGGTTTGTACCTCCTCACATCCTAAGCTCACAAGAAGTTGACGTCAACAGCAGGACCGCAACAATGAACATAGTTATAACCGAAACGCCACTGAGATTCTTGGCAAAAATTCTTCGCCCAAAGAAAAAACCTTGGGTCACCGATGAACTGCGGGACTTGTGTGACAAGCCAAGAGCCCTGAAGAAACGTGAGAACTTGCCTGAGGGATCTGATGCCCTTAGAGAAGCCAACAAGCGCGTGAAGAAAGGCATGCAGTCAGCAAAACAGAACTGGATTGAGGGGAAGTGCAGAGAAATAAAGAACAGCTTGAATACCAACAACAACAACAGGATGGCATATCAAATTGTTAAAGAGCTGACAACAGTCAAGCAGACCAGAGTCTCCACCCTTCAGAGCAAGACAGATGGACAGAATACTGTTCCGAACCCTTCAACCACACGGCAAGTGGATATCCACCAGTCCTGATGTGTCTTCAAGCCATTGAGGAAGAGAACAAGCTCCCCATCCTCAGTGAGGAAGTTGAGACAGCAGTGCGAGCACTGAAAAAAAGAAAAGCAGCCGGGGGGGAAAACATCACAGCAGAGCTCGTACAAGCAGGGGAAGAAGCCATGATCAACATCCTGACCATCCTGTGCAACAAAATCTGGCAGGCTGGTGAATGGCCCACATCATAGACCCAGTCACTCATCGTCACACTTCCGCAGAAAGGCAACTTCCTGTGTCAAAACCACCGCACGATCAGTCTTATTAGCCATGCCAGCAAAGTCCTCCTACAAATAATACTCAATATGTTCAAACTTCGAGCTGAAATGATCATAGTGAAGAAAAGGCCAGATTTAGGGCAGGATGGAGCACCACAGAACATATTTTCAATTTAAGAATTATCTGTGAAAGATACCTGCTGCATCAACAACGCCTTTACCTCGTGTTTGTAGACTTCAAGAAAGCCTTCGACCCGGTATGGCACGCTGCACTGTGAAAACCAAAATAATGACCAACAACAATAGGGGGATCCTCTCAGATATCACGGTGAATGGACAGGCACTGGACACAGTGTCTAGCTTCAGATATCTAGGGGCAGTCGTGTCCACTGAAGGATCAAAGGAGGAAGTCCTTGCCAGAATTGCCCAAACAGCTGCTCTGGCAGGCGAGACTGCTGTGCTCACTTGTCATCTCAGTCTTTCTATATGCTTGTGAAACAATGAGAGCTGCCGAGGACAAAGAGAGATGGAGAGAGCTGGTCAACAGATCACCTGTGGTACCTTAACGACCCTTGTGTTATGGGATAGGATAGGATAGGATAGGATAGGATAGGAAAATGCCTACCTGAGGGCCGGCATTGGAACAGTCTGTGAGCCAGGTGTGGCGGGTCCTGGGGGAAACTTTTTGCATTTCTCCTGCAATGGGAACTGTAGAGTTCTCGCAGTGAGAGGAGAGGGCTGCCAACGATTCTCTGGGTGGTCTGGATGACCCTCTGGAGTTCCTTCCTCTGCGCTACTGTGCTGTTGGAGAACCATGCACAGAGGCAGTAGGTGAGGATGCTCTCTACCGTGCAATGACAAAAGGATTTCAGAAGTTTCTCTGAGATGTTATATCCCCTGAGAACCCGAGTCTCCTCTGCGCCTTCCTCACCAGTCCGGTAGTGTGAGGTCACCGGGTGAGATGTTTCCTGATGTTGACTACCAGGAATTGGTAATTGGAGACCCTCTCCACACATTTCCCATCGATTAGAAGTGCCCTAATGTTGTGAGTCCTCCTCCTGAAAACGAGCTCCTTTGTTTGGTTCGTGTTCAGGAGCAGGTTGTTGTTACGGCACCACTCTGACAGCCGCTCTACTTCATCCCTGTAGGCTGACTAATCTCCAGTGATGAGCCCCATTACTATGGTGTCATCAGCAAACTTGATAGTGTTGCTGTGATGGGTGGAGGTGCAGTCATGAGTATGAAGGGTGTAGAGTAGGGGACTCAGCACACAGGCCTGAGCTGAGGCTGATGACTGTGGAGAGGTGCCAGGCTACTCTGAGAGGAAGTCATTGATCCAGAGGTAGGTGGAGTACGGGAGACAGGTTAAAGATTCTGGTCAATACTCCAGTCAGCTGATCTGCACAGTCCATAAACATACTTGCGAGGGTTGATGGCCTGCAGTGTGTGTCTCACCTCTTGCTCTTCTACCTTGAAAGTGAGGTCATTGGTCATATGATGGTCTCTGGGGGTCACTGAAGATTTCATCTCAAACCTGGCAAACTGGTGGTTGAGATACTCTGCCAGGGCTGCATCGCCTCCCACAGCACCATGTTGGTCCTGTAGTTGGTGATGTGCTGGACACCCAAACACACCTGCTTGTTGTTATTGCTTTCCAGGTGGTCCTCGATCTTTTCCTTGTACTTCAACGTGGCCTCTCGGATGCCCCTTTTCAGGTTGGCGCGGGCTGTGCTGTAGAGGGCTGCATCACCAGACTTTAAAGCAGTGCTCCTCTCCTACAGCAGCTTTCGGACCTCGCTGGTCATCCAGGGCTTCTGATTGGGGAAGACCTGACCTGAAGATCTGTTTTCTTACTGTGACAGTGTCTGTGCAGTGCTTGATGTAGCACAGAACACTGTCAGCAAAAACCTCCAGGTCTGGGTACTAAAAATACTCCAGTCAGTCTTTCTGAAACAGTCCTCTAGCAGCTGAGAGGCTCCTTCTGGCCAAGTGCAGAATGTCCTTGTTGTTGTGGTGCTGTTTTCCGAAGTGGGATGTAAACCGGATTTAGAAATAGTTATATATCGTCAGACTGGCCCAGGTGTGCAAGGGGCTTTGCCCTGTAGCCTTGCTTAACGTTTGTGAAGACTTTGTCAAATGTGTTCGGGTTTTTGGGGAGTTTTGCCATATTTGATGCGAGGGTCTAAAAACAGAGGATGTTGTATTGCTGCACAGACTGTAAATCCCTCTGAGGCAAACTGTAATTAGTGAGACTGGGCTATACAAACAAAAAGTGACTTGACTTAAAAAGTGACTTGACTTGACTTGACCCAAGTAGCACAATTAACATGCAAGTGAAACTTGGGAGGCACTGGTTTTAAATCAACATGGTTTAAGTCTAAAGCAACAATGTCCACGGCGTTGGGGTGCTTGTGTAGCTGGGCACTGATGGTGTTATGTATGAGTCCGACTGCCGTGTTAGCATTAGCTAACATAATTGATAACTACATAACTAATTTGCTCAGTTTGACTTCAGTTATTATTGAATTATCAGTTATTACATCGTTGATAATGATTAATGATACACATCTATGTGAAGACAGTGATCACGATAATGATTTCTCACAATAGTTAGCCAAAATAACAACAAGGTGGGAAACATGTCAATATTCAGCACTTTATTTCTATTAATCTCAGAGACTGTTAAATTTTCAGATGATCACTTGCATGCTCCATTTAAAAAGAAAAATTATACATTTTCAATAGCCACTGACCCACCTTTTTAACACATTATGAACTAATTTGGGTCATGTTGCATGTTATCAAATATGTAGTGTTACAGAAAATAAACTTACATAGTTTCAAATAAATATTTTGAATAGATTTTTTAAAATCCATATAATTGCAAGTACGATTTCAAAAATTTCAGCAGAATAAAATAGAATTTTAAACGCAGCTCATTGGATAAATATGTTAAAATAGAATATCCTCCCTGCCCTAGATGTTACTGTAGGATAGCAATTCCTGCAAATCCAAGCCAAGCAGAATGAAGATGATCACCTACAATGACTTTATCACTTTTTCAAGCTTTATTTTGGTTACGATATAAGACACAGCACTAGCACAAAGCCATCTGCTTTTTTGTCTTCTAAAAGCCTTTGCCGTCTTTTTAAACCGACTCAATTCTTCCCGCTGCCGCCTCCAGCCTCTCGCCAGTGATTCGTTGATGTCATACTCCTGCGCAGTTGCTGTGTTTCCCTCTTTGTCGGCTAGATCCATCACCTTTACGATATAGTCTGCATCATGTGTACTTCTCCCTTTGTTGTTCATGACTGAGGTCTATGCATGATGTGCTATATCTAGTGATGGGACGTTCGAAGCCGAGGCTTCGAAGCGTGTATCG
Organism: Carapus acus; assembly: GCA_900312935.1. NCBI lineage: Eukaryota > Metazoa > Chordata > Actinopteri > Ophidiiformes > Carapidae > Carapus > Carapus acus. The sequence goes on along the minus strand of OMPJ01046437.1, from coordinate 8,258 downwards.
AATATGAAGGGGCGTGTCTGACGAAGCCCCGCTTCGGGGCTTGTATCGGTTTGCTGGAAACCACACGACTAATCTCAAACGAAGCCTCGTCTCACACCGGTAACGGAACTGGTTCATTTAGCGTGTCGTTTTTCAAAATAAAAGCATGATAAAACCGCGGCGCTTTGCGGGTTGTGGCAGGTGTTGTGATTTGCGCGTTTATTGGCAGAGTTTGTATAATTGGTAGCGGTAGGCTGCGGAGGTCATCGGCAAAAAAAGAAATCGCTTAAAACCAGAAACTGTGAGAAAAGTTCTGTTCTTGAATAAAAATGATTAACCTCTCCCCTCCCTGCCCCCTCCAAACATACTGTGTCACATGAGCACTGCACGTCAAACACACAACAACACCTCATGTTCCATGAATGATAAACACTGATGTGCACAAAACAAAATGGGAAATAAGGGATAGAATATGATTATTAGGAAAGAAGGGAGAGCAAAGTTATATAAAACATTATAGACTTCATTGTCATTGTGCAGGGATTGAACAAAATTCTATACTGTGATAACATCCATCCATTCATTTCCTGTCACAGCTTCATCATTGTAATAACATTTTGAAATCTTTTTGAATGACTTGACTGTCGTAGTTTAACTTTACCAACAGATGGGGCTAGTGAGCACTGAATGAAGCTTCGAGTAGTGAACCTTAAGGCAAAGCAATGGGTCGCAAAGCTTCATTGCTTCATGAAGCTTCATTTTCCCATCACTAGTTATATCTAAGTCAACACCACCAGTGGTGCCTTCTTCGGCTGTTAAACTCGGCTGTTAAAGTCTGTCTGACTTTTGCATTTCCCGATACACTGTCCCCCTGTGGCTGTTGGCTAGTACAAATCTATGAAAATGCCGCACCGGCATATGAGTGGCAGGGTTCACAGCATGAGAAAGACGTCACGAATTTTACGGTAATAATGCACAGGTTAAGTCAGAATGTCGATTAATCGAGGAAAAACACATTTGTTTTTCAAACTTTTGAGAGTTTTGGGATTGAAATTACTTAAGTTGTCTGGAATGACAAAAACAAATGACAAAAATGTTTGAAATATGAGCAGATTGACTTCTGAGCTTGGTCTCGGAAGGAATTTAAGTCATACCTCTTGGCACTACTGGATATGAATACACACGCGCAAGCACGCACACACACACACACACACGTGCATACATACACCAATGCATACACATTCATACATACAAACATGCATGCATGAGAGAGATCACGCATATAAAAACGCATGAATTTGAACAAAAATTAGAACACACTTTCATGAAAATCAATAATAAACCTTTCTAATACAAACATTTCTGTGCGTGTTTGCATGTGTATGTATGTGTTCATTTGTGTACAGATATGTTACAGCAAAAGGAGACAGTGTGAGAGAGATGAAGACACCGTAACAAGAAAAAGGACAGAATGAAAAGGATGACTGAATCACAGAAAGAGACAGGAGATCACTCAAGAGAGAGCGTGAGCAATGGCGGGAATTGTGACACGTAGAAATGAAAAGGAACCATGGCGCAGGATAGCCAAAACTAACTCGGCATGAACAGTAGAAAGTTGCGGGTGTGTGTTCGTTTTTGCTTGTGAGTGTTTGTGTGTGCGTATGTGTTTGGTGGTGGCGATGGTACTGGTAGGGTGGGTGGGGAGTGAGCGCGGAGTAAGAGGTGTAGGGAGCAGATAGGTAGGAAGAGGAGTGAAAAGTGAGGCCACTTAGCAGCAGCAAGGAATCTGTTACCATGTGTCAGAAGAAACACAAGAAGGGCATGACCTGGGTGTGTGTTGTGTACATGTCTGTTTGTGTGTGTTGTGTGTGTGCGCATGTGTGTCAGATAGAGGGTGAGCATGTCAATCATGACCAAACGTCAGTTGTGTGCGTGTGCATGTGTGCGTGTGTGTGTGTGTGTGTGTGTGTGTGTGTGTGTGATGCGTGTGTGTGTGTGCGTGTGTATGTGAATGTTATGGCTGTACACCATTATGTTAGATAACACAATTATGATTGATTGAAGTGGAAGATAAAGCCAGAGAAAAGACGCTGTGTGTGTGTGTCTGTACGTTTGTGTGAGTGTGTGTGTGTGTGTGTGTGTGTGTGTGTGTGTGTGTGTGTGTGTGTGTGTGGGGGGGGGGGTGTCAATGTCTTAGTGTCTGTATGTTTGAGGTCTGTTCAAATATTTCTCTCACTGCTTATGTTGTGTTAACGTTGTGTTAACGTTGTGTTCGGTATAGGTGGGTCCTCATTTTTTGATGTCACCAGGCAGAATGTGTCAAGTCAGACAAAAGGGTGAGTTGGGTGAAAGAGTGGTAGTGTTCAAGGAAAGAGTGATCAGATAGGGCGTGTCACCCTACACCTCATGGATTCTGTGGCTCACCAAAGGCCAGTGTGGTTCACTTGGAGCTGCAACACTCAAACCACAGTGCATGTATGCGTGGTGGCTGCATAAAAGGTAACTGTGGTACATATTATGTCTGAAGCTTTTGGTTTTGTCTTTCCCTATTTGTCTCGATGTCTGTCTCTCTCTCTCAGCAAACATATTGAACTGAGGCTCTCTGTCTCTGTCTCTGTCTCTGTCTGTCTCTCTCTCTCTCTCTCTCTCTCTCTCTCACACACACACACACACACACACGCACGCACACGCACGCACGCATGCACGCACGCACGCACGCACGCACGCACGCACGCACGCACGCACGAAACAACAACTCGCTCTTGCACACACACACAGCTGTTTAGCAGTCTGATGGCCATGCGATACAAAGAACTCTCAAAACGTGTGAACCTGTTTCTGACACTCCTGCGTCTCCGGCCTGATGGGAGGAGTGAGAACAGTTCATATTGCGGGTGTGTGCGGTCTTTGATGATGGAGGCAGCTCTCCTGAGGACTCCGCAGTGGTACATGCTCCGCAGAGAGGGCTGTGGCATCCTGGTGATCTAGCTGTAGAAGTTGCTGAGGATCTTAGCTGACATTTCCTCAGCCTCCTCAGGAAGTACAGCCGTGTGCTTAGCCTTCTTCACCACCTGTGTGGTGCTCAGTGTCCAAGTGAGGTCATCACTGATGTGGATGATGATGACAATAGTGTGAAAGACAATGGCGCCGTTGAGAGAAGGGGCAGTTGGGCGTAATAGTGCAATTTATTATGCACAACTGCATAATAACTGCATAGTTAGGTAGATTGTCCACTCTGACCATTGAGAGTTCAGTGGAGTGAGAACATGAGTACATGAGAATATCCAGAGGAAGAATTTTGTGACGAAAAAGGGGGATGAATAGCAAGATGGAGACATTAGATAGGAGTGCTTTGAAGCTTGATAAATGTTACAATGTGTCTTTGTGCACCAGAGGAAAGGGTACCATCAATGGTGAGGTTTAGGGTTGGACTGACAGATGGGTTCAGTGAAGGATTGAGACAGGGGTGAGAAAGAGCAGAAAGCCCCATTCTTTTTTGCAAGGATGATGGACAGATTTACTGATTTTGTCAGGCAGGAGTCCAGGTTAACAATGATGTTAATGGACGATATCATCATCTGTAGTGAGTGTAGGAAAGTGGAGTGGAGAGCATCAGGAGTGCTTTGGGATAGGTGAATAGCAACAAGGCTGGAGGGGAATTCCTACAAGACAGTCATGGGACCTGCCTTGACGTACAATTTAGAAACAGTGGCTCTGTCTGAAAGCCAGGAGGCTAAGCTGGAGATGGCAGATACGAAGATGCAGAGGTTTTCTTTGGGAGTAACCAGGTTGGTAGAAGCAGTACTTGTATGTGTATCTTTATTAGGGTGTAGTTGGCTGCGTAATTTTAGTTGGATGTAGCTAGTAGATCAAAGGTTTGGCGAAGCGTGTAGCGAGTAGTTTAGTCGATTGTAGCTGGCTGAATTGTTTTTGTGAGGCTAAGTTATCATTAGGTTTACAACAAAAGAAAAAGAAAGGAAAGGAGGATGATGCGAGGAGCAGGCACTTTGTGGGTGGATGTTCAAATGGGGGAGGGTGGTGCATTGATCTCTGCTCTTCACTGGCAGAAGACAGATAGTGTTGAGGCAACTGTATTGGATATATGAGTTAATGGCCATGCCAGCAGCAAATGGATGGATAAATAAGGAAGAGGTGGAAGACAGATGGTGATTGGGGGAGGATCAAGACAATTGAGAGGAAAAAGTAAATCGCACAGGGTCCTTGGGTCCTCTATCCATCCATCAAAGAAGTGTTCGTTGAATCTATAGTAGTATTCTGTAATTTTAGCATACTATTATCATTCTATTGTCTCTACCTGAGCTGGACATGAACACGACCAGTACATGGTTGAGGGCTGCTCGTCCCTCCCCTACTTATCTGTCTACCAAGACGATCAGCCAAGGCGGTTTTAACTGGGCAGTGTCAACCAACAGGAAAGGGCTTTGAAAATTTGATCATTTGATAAATATAACATTGTGTTTGCAGTGACATCAGGGAATGGGGGGTGGGGGCACTGTTAGCCCTGCAGGTGGTGCGGACAGGAGCTACACTTGTTTGTGTGTGAATGTTTAGTTTGTGTGTGTTTGGGATTGTTTCACAAAGATTTGAAGAGTCTTATCACATTTAGGGGCAAAATAGTAATAATAAAAAAAAGTAATAATAGTAATAATAATGCAAGCAACTACTGGAAGATTTGCGGGATGCAGTGGGAGGTTTGAAGGGAATGGGGTCACTGGTATCAAGGATGTCTGCTTAGTGATGCACAATGTCTGTCCAAAGTCATGACCTTTATGATAAAGGGAGCAATCTGTATTACTGACTTGGTGTTTCTGATTATTAATGAGCACCAGGTCATCTCTGTTTACTTCTCACACAAAGACAGTAGATCTCGCTCTCTCTGCCTTCCATGCTGATTGGCCTTTGACCTCTTTTCCTACATCCACATCTGGGATTCTTACCCATCCCTCTGTCGCTCTGTCTTTTTTGTCAGCCACAGATGAATATTAAAAACGAAGATCTAATCAGGGGGACATAATGTGATCAGTATGACAGCAGATCAATGCAGGCTGTAGCACACAAACACGCATGCACACACAGTTTGGCTTGTGAGACTTGATGTCCAGGAGGAAAGGAAAGGGAGAGGAAGGCAGACATAGTGATTCAGACAGACAATCACACGCCTGTCTGCCCGTCAAAGTCGGATGATCTCTTGGTGTTTTTTCTGACCGGGGCGGCAGTGGTTCATTCTGCTTGGACTTTGTCCGCGGACCAGAGAGTGGCCAGTTCAGGTGCTGGTACTGATAAAAACACTGGAGACCTGACTGAATGCAAGAGGGACTCCAGTTCACCTCCTGAGCACTGCCGAGGTTCCCTTACTCCTTACCAGCTTGGGGGGGCAATCCTTACGTGCAGCCCTATCACTCGTGAGTCTCTCCCCCAATACATTCCATGGTTCTGTATACTATAACTGTACCATGTGTGTACGGGTAATTCCTATGGACGTACATGATTAAAAGAAAGACTAGAATGTAAATTGGGAATATCCGGGTGATTGATAAAGTGTATCTTCTTTTCTCTCTTGGTTTGTCGATACCAGCTACCACAATCACCAAACATCACAATCACACGACTGATAGTGTACAGTTTCTTATTGGTGGTCAAGGTTCAACGGATGAGGTGTGCGTGTGCTGCGCATGGTCAGTGAGGTATATTATATAGGTAGGTCTATATTCCGCCACGTGAGAGGAGGCCCTATGTTTGAACTTTGAACTTAAAACTCCTTAATAATTATTTCCAAGCTGTTCCAGATCTAATCATCATACAATCATTAACTTGGTGTTATTGTACAGACATAAGACCTCAAGGACTGTGACTGAGGTGCGATGTGTACAGTACATGTGTGAATGCATGGATGTTTAAAAATGTGTGCATGCGTACGTGTCTGTGTTTGGGAGTCTGCAGGTGTGGACGTGCACGTCTGTGTTTGTGTGTGCTAGTGTGTTGTGTGTACACGTGTCTGGCCCACTACCCACTGTGGTCAGACATAGTGGTCAACATTAAGTGCCCCCATGATCACCTCACCCGCGCCCACACACACACACACAGACGCACACATGCACGCACCCGCCCACGCATCTTCATTAACAAAGAAACATTTCTATTGATCTGCGCCTTATGTTACAGCAAAGAAATATGTACAAGGATTTCTAAATGGGTCTAACATACACACATACACAAACCCAAACCCACATACACAGTCCCAAAGCTCACTCGCAAAAAATCACAGTTTGGCTCGTGGATTTTCACAAACACTGTGAAAAGAATCAAACACTTGATTCCATCTCCCTTCCCACTCAACCTCTGCTCTGTATCTCTCGTCTTCTTGGCATTCATGTGCAACACCTTGCGCATTCATGCGAACACACATATACACACACGCACACACCCATACACGCATGTGTGTGTGTGTGTGTGTGTGTGTGTGTGTGTGTGTGTGTGTGTGTGTGTGGTTAGCATTGTAACTTCATTGACAAAGTTTTCCAGGGAGTTATTGCAGGTATTACTCAATCAAACTGACTGGTTGAATTTCTTTGCATTTGCATTTGTGTTGGGGGTTAGGGGTTGCCTGAGGATTAATTAGAGCTCATAAGAGGCACAGTGACGGAGAGGATTGTAGTCTGGCTGTCACTCAGCGCAACATTTATCCCAAAACATGTTACAGACATGACACCAAGGCCAAGGAGTACACACAACACACACATGTACAACATACAACGTACAAAACATACACTAACACTCGAAAGCAGGAGGTTTGCCAATAGCAGTCATGCATCAACGTTCCTTCATTGGAGCAGGGCTAAAATCAAAACATCCCCCAAAACTGCCCCACTCCAACACCCTTACTCCCCCAGGCAAATCCAATCACAGCTCAATATTCACAGTGAGTGATCGGCCTCCAATCCAATAGAATCTGTCTCGGCTGGGGGAGGGATTGCAGGAGAAGAGATGTAATTGAGAAACATGAAGACAACCTCTATGCGTGCATGCGTGCGAGCGTGCCTGGCTGTGTGCGTGCGTGCGTGTGACTGAGTTTGCCTGTATCAGCTCCAGTGTTAAGTGTCTGTTTGTAGTTGTATGTGTGTTGGTGATTTCAGCCAAATGAAAATAGGCTCTTAGGTGAGCTACTGACCATTGTAATTGTCTCCTCAGTGACCTATTGATATTCTCTGTGAGATCTCTCTTTGAGAAAGTGAAATCTGCCTCAGCTGAAGCAGAGTTCACTCTCTCAAAGAGAGATCTCACAGGGAATGTGAATGGGCTGGATTCACAGACTCCACAGCCACAGATATCCGCATGACAATGCAAGATTTGTGTTCTGCTGTAGAGCAGTTGTCCATAATCAATGCTTAGTGGGGGTACAAATTGAAGACTGGAAATCTGATTCAGCTCCATCTCCACCAGGTGATGATATTAGACTGTTTTCACAGCCCTGCAAAGAGATATACCTGTGGGGTCCTACTTGAAAGGACTTACAACATCCACACCCCACCACCCACACACTGCTGGTTCAAATCCTAATGATCATTATTTGATGCACAACCTAATCCACAACCTCAAGATCCAGTGGAGGGTGGGGGCTCCTTTGTGGCATATTTACTATCTGCCACTATTTAGTGGCAATCAAGCAAGCAGACTAATTGCGTATAGCAATGGTTCTGAACCCAAACTCGGGATTGAAGCCACTCATTGATTATTTGCTGGGACGAATGGGTGGGTTTCACTGTGTTTGGCTTATTCTTGCCCTTGAGCATGGTGCTTCATTGTGAGGCTGATTCTACATTTTACTTTTGTGGTAATTGTTAATTTTCTCCAACACTTTTTCTCAACCACAACAGACACACAACAGATGGAAGTGTTGGGCGGTAGAGAGCGGAAAGGGGCAGTGGGAAAAAAAGAGGAAAAGCAGGTTAGCGATGGAGAGAAATTGTGGTGAAGAAAGACAGCAAATCACACACCACAAAATGAAACTGTGAATATGGCTAAGGAGTGAGAGACACAGAGAGTTAAGATGACACGGGAAAGACTGAGGCATTACTTGTTCTCTGTAACATCTACAACACACATGCAAAACACACACACACACACACACACACACACACACACACTCACGACTTAAGCTTTGTATGTTAGAACAATTGCTGCATGATTTATGAGCGTGTTTGTGTGTGTGTGTGTATGCATGTGTGCTTCATCGTTGTTCAACGGTATACACCACAGCA
>OMPJ01046436.1:98493-117820 GCA_900312935.1 Carapus acus | reverse complement strand
TGCTCAGCTGACCGACTCCCCGACTGTTGAGCTTTACTTGCGGTGATGCACCAGATTGGACTGTCTCCTGCGTGACGGGCTGAGTGTTGACGTAGAGTTTGAATCGAAGCGAGACCAACGCGTTTCCGATTGGCACTTGTGATTTTTAATTTTTTTTTCCTCTGGCAAGAATCCATTAAACTCGAGTTATTTTGAGTATTATTTGTAACTAATCCCCTGATCACAAGCCTGTAATTTACATTTTATGGAGGCATAGTGCAATTATGAATGCTATAATCATTGTACATACATCTCTCTCTATATATATGGCAGCATCTTTGATGGCTTTGTAATCATGACTTTTTTTTTTTTTTGGCAGATTGAATGTGCGGTATTGAAAATATGTATCTATGTAATTGTATTGTATGTCTAATGGCTAATTCATTTTTTTTGAGGAAAAAATGTTATTTACACGTCTGTCTGTTTTTTGGCTTTTTGAGTGGAGAATGCAGATGTTTGCTTTTGCTCTCGGCGAGGACATTTTTCAGTTTCAGATCAATATTATCACCCCCTCAGCAGATTTAGCGTTGGTATATTTGACAGATTTTAAGTTTGTTGGTTGAATTGCCTGGAAATGTTTCCTTTAGAGGCTTTTGTCACAACTGAAACAAAAAAATAGTAGAATTTTTCCAGACTTCATTCTCACCTCCAGCGCCCCCTGTCTCCTGAATGAGAATCGGACTTGTAACATAAGGCAGAAAGGGTTCAGAAAGGAGGGCAGCTGGCAAACAGGTTCAATGTCTGTGCTGTGACTGATTCTGTGTAAAATCTATCACCACACAACGGGGACTGATAGAAATGTATCAACATTATTATTATTATCCATTCTTACCACTACAGCTTTGCCCAATCCCAGCTGGCACATTCAAAACAGAACAAAAAAATTCAGTTTGGCCCAAATGTGATGGTACTTTTTTTTCTTTTCTTTTTCTTTTTTTTTTTGTAGGTCAATTGTACAGTAATTTTAAATTTTGTTTAATGAAATGACAACACGGGAGAAATTCATTGAGTTCATGTGTACATATTTGCCTTATTAAATAAGCTGTGCCTCTCTAAAGCCCCATTGTTGTTGCTCCCTTGATACAAAATGACCAAACGCAGGCACCTGGACCAACAATAGGCCACGATCCAGTGCAGATGAGGTTGAGATGTTCTCCGAGCATGTCTCACAGCCGAAGTCCTCACACACATGAGCCAGGAACACGAGCTACACTTCGGAAATGACTTCTTATCAGCGTCCAACTCTTTCCTTTTTGAGGAACACAGCGACGTTTCTCTCCCCAGAAACCGACAGCGACTCTCATGGTGGCCGGTCCTGATAGCGGAGACCGTGTTCAAACGTGCTGTGGAAACCAGGTGCGACTCCAACGTAATAGAATTTGGTTATTTTTAGGCAATAGGCAGAGATGTCGGCCCTCAAAATATCCCAAATTGGAAAACAAAGCACGGTAGGCTGGACGAAGTGGATCCCAGAAATAGAATCTCATCAGTTTGACCTTCATCTCCAAACTGCAGCATCGATATGGAACCCAGCAGTTTGTCTCTCGCTCATCTAATCCACCAGTGAATCGTGTCCACTTAACCTTTAACGAAGTGGAGGACATGTTGGGCCTCTTACTTTGAAGGGATTGTCCATCGAGTAAAAGTATCGAGGCCCAAAACTCATGAATACGTATTCCGAAAAGTTCAAAAATAACGAATGACACGCACAAAGGCTGCTATTTTCATCTCTGAGGGGAAACCATGGCGTTTAGGGACGGGCACACACACACACACACACACACACGTTTTATTCATATAGTGCCTCTGCTGCGTTCACAACCCACGGATCAGTTTGACGCCGGTGGAAACTTCCTCAAATTTCCCTGCCGAGCGAGTGTGTGGAACAATAACTTTCCGGTAACATTACGCCTCACTTTTTCTGTACCCAGGTGAATTTAATTATGTTATCATCATGTTTCCCGGTAATAGATGTGAAGAGACAACACGTAGAGTTTGGGCACTACATGGCGCGATGCGCTCCACGTTGTTCTTGCCTCTCGTCCGTATCGGGCACAGTGGGAATGTGGGATGGACAAATGTAATCATGCTGTTTTAATGCAGAATGCATGATGGGATTTGTCTTTTCTTAGCGGTATGGCTGTGTGAGGTGGGGAGGAGGAGTGTTAGTCCGGCCGCTGTGTGCGCAACGCGCCGTGCGTAATGCGTAACGCGCGCCGGGCCTCATTTCCATAGACTATCTGACCCTTTGACGTTTCCAACCTCGTCCCCCCCATTAACTTTCTGCTTCCAGCCGCTGCCCCGCCCTCCCTCGTCGTCCCGATAAAGTTGGCCGGGTGTCAACCGTCCGCCATCACACCGCACGGCCAAGGCGCGCCGCTCGGGACCCGCCAAACCGCTCCGCCGCTCCGGGCGCCGCCCGCCAGTCGCGTCGCTCCCGACGATGCTCCGCGCACCTTCCCGCTGAGCTTTGCGCGTCCATCCAGGTAGCGGGGGAGGGTGTTGGCGAGAGGACACGAGGTGTCCAACGGTCCAACGTCTCGAGGTCAGAAAGCGGGAGGGATGGCGGGCTGCTGCGTGTCCGCGCAGGACAAAGAGAACCAGCGGATCAACGAGGAGATCGAGAGACAGCTGAGGAAAGACAAGAGGGACTCGCGGCGAGAGCTCAAGCTGCTGCTGCTGGGTGAGCGCCGCCTGCGTGTGTGTGTGTGTGTGTGTGTGTGTCTCACCTGGAGGTGCAGGTGTGTTTCTTCACGGCCTCCTCAGAGGTGTGACTCAGTTGACATCCTTGCTTATTTGTTTGTTCGTTCATTCATGAATTCATTCGTTCGTTTGTATGTTTGTTTGTTTGTTTACATCCTAACCACAGTGAACCATACGTGCTCGTGCTGCTCTGCGCGAGTCATCCTCTCATTTGTCTTTGAAACTTTGTCCGTTTACATTGTGATCGCCTGAATACATCTGCTGTCACTCTTTATTTACTTTATTCATTGTTTCTATTTACCATTTTTGTTTTGATGATCATACTTTATTTGATTAACTGTAAGTTTTTGTGTGCGTGTTTATGTTAGCGTGCGGGATTGCGTGTTTGTATTTGTGTGTGTGTGTGTGTGTATGTATGTATGTGTGTGTGTGTGTGTGCGTGTGTGAGTGTGCGTGTGTATACTGTATGTGTACAGCTCAAGCAGCGATGAGTAGCTAGGCGTCACACCTGATTCTACGCTCACATTTGTCATCCTTCACATTTTATGTTGACGTCTTGGTCTTCTGTGCTTCTTTTTATTTTCACTCTCATTATTATTTATATTCAGTATTTGTTTTGGCGGTCATACTTAATTCGATTGACCGTAAGTTTGTGTGTTTTCCTCAGTCTAGTTTGACTTTGCATGTGGTTTGAGCGTGCCGGGTTTCGCGTGTGTGTGGGTTTCTTAGCATGTGTGTGTGTGCGCACACAGAGGGAATGAGTGAAACAGATGGATGAATGTGGAAATGTCATGGAAATGTCATGCAAACGGCGCAGTGACAGTCAGGGGCCGCGGCTCCACCACATCTCGCCATCAAACCCACAAACAGCGGCTCTGCACGTGCGACGCGCCCACAAGCCTGTAACTGCCACCCGGCAGAGTTAGAATCACCCTTTTGTTATTATTTACTCCTCTCACATCACCATTTATTGTGTGTGTGTGTGAGTGAGACGGTTTTGTCATGGTGTGACAATCCATGGTAGCTATGTAAGGTATATGTAGCTATCCTCTGTGTGTGTGTGTGTGTGTGTGTATGGGTGCGTGTGTGTTTGTGTCTATGTCTGTGTCTGTGTGTGTGTGACGCACACACACAAATTTTTGCCACCTAAATCACATCAGTCCTGAGAGGCCGCTAATACTGATCAGTGTTGTTTTAAAGCTAGTCAGTCTGTGTGTGTGTGTGTGTGTGTGTGTGTGTGTGTGTGTCTCTGCGGGCATCATTACAACGTCCACTGTCAAGTCCCTACAGAGGACGAGTGGGAGTAAAGCAGCAGGGACGTCCACAGTTGACACGCTGGGACGCTGTGTGGACAGACTGGACGCTTCCTGTAATATTCCACCAATATGTTCAAGTATTTGCAACCCAAGCGTCATGAATTTTATCTAAAAACTTGGCAGAGACAGAGACCATTGGATATGTCGCTGGTATTTTGAACATTTTTCAGAAATATTTTGTTTTTTTCGCGATGGGGGAAATCAGCTGTTCGTGCCTTGCTCATGGGCAAAGTGGCGTCATTCCAGGGGGAGCCTGGGATCCAGCCAACAGCCTTGTAACTATCAAAATATATCTGAAAAAGTCCATTTGGCCCGTACGAGGCTCGAACTCACCACCATGGCGTTTTTAGCATCACACGCTAACCAGCTGAGCCAACAGGCCACGAGCAGCAGTGGAGTTGCCTAGACTGAGAGTGGGAGAATCCCTCTTCTAACCTTGGGTCACATCCTTCTGTTGCTCCTTCTCCCTCCTTACACCCTACCCACACACACACACACACACCCTCCGTCACACCCTCCGTCTTGAAGAACCTTGACTCGCAAACAAGGGCGACATTCAAACGAGGCCCAAACAAATTGGACCTCATTTGTGAAGACCCAAGAAAAGTATCTGCGATGCAAAACAGGCAGAAAAGCAGCCGAGCGAAGACGCCGCCTGGGCCTCAGAGGGCAGACGGGGGCAGCAGACGTCACACTGGACGGACACACACACACACACACACACAGAGAAAAACTCCTGACGCACATTTGCTTAACAAATAGATTTGGTTTGCATTGCGCCGGGTGGAGCAGAATGTGAGCAGAGTCAGAAAGTGTGTTGCAGGCGGGAAACTTGGTCCTCATTTGCTCAGAGTTCATCCAGTAACATTCAGTTGCCAAATATGGAGGCAGCATGAATGGGTCCGACTCTGATATCTATGTAATTAACTACATAGTAACGACATAGTAACTACTATGTAATTATATACTAATTATCATGTAGTTACTATGTAGTTACTATTAATTAATTAGTTACTAGTAATTGGTAATTACTACTAGTAATTACTACTCATATTTAGTGACTACATAGTAATTACTATGTAGTTACAAATTAAGTAATAGTAATAAAGTAATAGTAATAAAGTAATAGTACTTGTAGTAATTGTACTACTAGTAATTACTACTAGTAAGTAGTAATTACTATGTAGTCACTAATAACTGGCAGTTATTACATAGTGGCAATTACATAGTAACTATGTTAGTTACTATGTAATTGCTAACAGGCACGTGTAGCAAATAGAGTATTTCTTACTCATCTAAGAGATATTACATACACATGTGTGTGGATGTACCAATATTTTCTCTATTTGCTCTGTTGTTTGGACACAAATCCCAAATTAATCAACATCAACAAAGTGGCAGAAAGTGTGAATTTTGTGTGTGTCTGATGTGTGCGCCCATCCGCTCACTCACACCACAATACACACCGCTCCAGAAAAAAAAAAAAAACTGGAGCGAGTCTCTCCGCTTTTTGCTCCATGCGAGTGATGGATCTGACTTTTTGTCAGTCAAATTTCCATTCAAATGGTCAACGTCGGCTCGGCAAACAAGCGACAAGCGACAAGCTTTGTTTGTTTTCTTGTCTTTTCTTCGTTTCTTCTCTGGGACGCGACTCGGCCTGGCGAGCCGAACTCGCTGAGTGAGTGTGTCGCCCAGAGACGACAAACAGGAGTGAGAAGCCCAAAAGGTCAGACAAGACCTGCCCCCCTTCTCTCCAGTAGCTGTCTCCTCACCCATCTCTCCCTGAGTTAGAGTTAGGGTTAGCGTAACGCTAAACTTACAAGAAAGTTCAAGTATAGGCAACCCTATCCCTTTTATGGAGGCTAACCCTAAACCTAGAGGATAGTTAAGGGTTAGTGTTAGGGTCAGGCTAACCCTAGAGGAGGGTTGAGGGTTGGGGTTAGGTTGACCCTATCCCAAGAGGAAGGTTTTAACTGTTAGGGTTAGGCTAATAACCGTTTAGAGGATTAGGGTCCCCTTGGAGACAGACAGGAGGTACAAGTTCACAGTTTCATGCAAATACATCCAGAATGTTTTTTTCCAACAACGTTGTCTGAATTTTCCACTTTCAGGAAGTTTCTCACTCCCTTAGCTGAATAAACAGACTTTGAAACCTGCCCGTGAAGGTGACCTCTGGGTTTTTCAGGGACGGGGGAGAGCGGAAAGAGCACCTTCATCAAACAGATGCGGATCATCCATGGAGGAGGCTACACGGACGAGGACAAGAGGAGCTACGCCAAGCTGGTCTTCCAGAACATCTACACGTCCATGCAGTGCATGATCAGAGCCATGGAGGCCCTCGGCATCGCCTACGCTGATCCCCAGAACCAGGTACACAACCTGGATTAGGTCCATCCTCACAAAAACCCTCAGAAAAAAAGAAACACGGACCACTTTGCTTTTTCGTGCTCTTCTATTCGTGCCCTGTCTGGCTGAAAGTTTCCATCTGAAGACAGAGAGAAATAAGGAATTTATCTGTTTATGACACCAAAACCCCCAAAACGTTCTCCTTGTCTGTGTGTGTGTTTCCACAGACCCATGCCAACGCCGTGCTGGAGGTGGAGGTGGACAAGGTTGAGAGCTTTGAGGAGGACCTCGCCGCCGGCGTCCGTAGTCTTTGGAGCGACGGCGGGGTCCTAGCGTGCTACAACCGCCGCAACGAGTACCAGCTGTCTGACTCCACCAAATAGTGAGCTGACTCAAATTTTTGCCGTTACTGCGAACAGAACGCTGTCGTCTCCAAGGCAGACATGACCGATCCCTGTCCAGGCCCTCCGCAGCTGAGGACAGGACAGGGAATGTGGGAAAGCAGAGGTTCTTCTGACGTTCTCTGATAAATTCCCGCTTCCATACCTCCTCGTCTCCTCCCTCCAGCTATCTGAGCGCTTTGGACCGCATCTCAGAGCCCAGTTACCTGCCTGACCTGCAGGACATCCTCCGGGTGCGGGTGCCCACCACGGGCATCATCGAGTACCCCTTCGACATGGAGAACGTCATCTTCAGGTAGGCCCCCAGACCCTCCCTGCCCCCAAAACACCTCCTCCGACTGCTGTTTTGGAGACTCCAGACTTCCCGTTGGCGTAACTCGCTGTCATTCTGACAGGATGGTGGACGTTGGAGGTCAGAGGTCCGAGAGGAGGAAGTGGATCCACTGCTTCGAGAACGTCACCTCCATCATCTTCCTGGTGGCGCTCAGCGAGTACGACCAAGTCCTGGCGGAGTGTGACAACGAGGTGCGTGAATATCTTAGGTGTGTGTCGGAGGGGTAGTCCCCGACAAATAAATCCTCTTTCTTCCAGAACCGCATGGAGGAGAGCAAGGCCCTGTTCAAAACCATCATCACCTACCCCTGGTTCCAACGTTCCTCTGTTATTCTCTTCCTCAACAAGACGGACATCCTGGAGGAGAAGATCAAGTACTCGCACGTAGCCACCTACTTCCCGGAATTCACAGGTGCCGTACCATGTTTCTGTGTGCGATGGAAAAGCTTCAATCAGTCTTGAATTGGATTGAAATTGCGCAAAGAGAGAAAATAAATCCCTCTGATTTGCAGGACCACAGCAGGACCCCAAAGCCGCACAAGAGTTCATCTTGAGGATGTACCAGGAGCAGAACCCAGACAAGGAGAAGACGCTCTACGCACACTTCACCTGCGCCACCGACACGGAAAACATCCGCTTCGTGTTTGTGGCCGTCAAAGACACCATCCTCAAGCAGAACCTCAAAGAGTTCAACCTGGTGTGAGAGGCCGGAAAGGTGACGACAAGAGACGGAAATCTGACTTATGAGGTTTAGGATTTGACACAAATATCAGGGAAAAAATTCTTGTGTGCCTTCTGAGAAAATAGAATCATTTAGGAGTGACACACTATATACACACAATTGTTTCCTGGAGGTGAAAATAGCTTCTCATCTGTTATCATAGCTGGTGTGTGTGTTGGTCTGGATGTTTTGCTTACTTATTTAAGTTTTGTGTGATCAAATTCAGATAAAGGTTACGTTAGGATTCCATTGATCCACATATGCCTGAACTACTGTACACCAAGCACCTTTTCCTCACTGTAGATGTAAATAGAATCTATATGCAAGGATTTCCTAAGTGAGTTGTATATTTACCTTGTTAGTTATTCTTGAGGTGAAAATAGAATTATTTGGATATTTCAATAAATCATCAATTACAAATTGTGTGTTATTTGTTTGATAAAACATAGGAGAGAGAGAAACTGTAGAAATGTATTTTATTTTTTTTGAAAACTGCAAAGAAAAGAAAAACTGATTAAGTCAGAGCAGGAAGCATTTTCCCTCCCCACAACAAGAAATATTTATTACATTATATTTTCCACATTAAATACAACAAACCCCAAAACAAAGGCAAGCTATCAACATGAGTCAAAGTTAACAGCAGCAGATTGATTTTTCTACTCTATCCTGTAAACATGGTTTTCTGTGCGCCGCTTCTCGTATTTGCATAATTGTGGTATAAAACATAAAAATCACAAAATCAGAAGCTGCGACCTCGTCGTGTAGCTACTCCAGGGGTGATATGTACATACTGAAACTAATATACAGCAGATTGATAAATGCACGTACGGTATAAAAATAGCATGCATCTCTAAATCTCACGCAGCAGTCTTACGCTAAATGTGTTTGAAAAAAAAAGAAAGTTGAAAGGCAGAGGTTAATGCAAACAGAAGGTGTGATGTGAATAACTCTAAAGTTGTTGTACTATTTTCAGTTTCTTTAGCATATCCATGAAAATAAAGGGGGGATTGCGACAGTGGTTTCAGCTTCTATTCCCCATCTGCCGTCACTTTTCCTTTTCCATGATTAACGCTGCTTCTACAGGCCAGACGTTACAAAGAAGAATGTGAGAGAAAAGCGGCCATAGCTGAATATGGTGTGAAAAGTAGGAGATGAAAGGCCCCGGGGCGAGTAGCGATGCCCACATGTTAGCACTGATAACACTTAGCTGGTACTGTGCGAGATGTAAACTTGGACATGATTTCAGTTTGACTGTGCCACCAGCGAAAAAGTGAAGACGGAGCTAGAAAGGGGGACTCGGACCTGCGCTGAGCTCAAAAGCATCTCTGCGTCTCGTGTTAAGCGGCCGTCCCCACTGCCGTGTGCGGCATCGCTAACGTCCTCTGACGATCTGTCGCCCGCAGAGCGAAGCGAACGTCAACATGCAGAAAAGAAAAAAAGGCACTGACACAAACACACACCGGTTCTCTGTGCGTGTGTGTGCTGGCGAGGGGGATTTTCTTCAGTATTTGGGTAGATTCTCTCTTGCATCTTCCAGCTTGGAAAGAACCCACTGCAACAAAGCCAAACTCCATATTAACTCCAATAATACAGAAATGAAATATATTTGCATTTAGATGTATTTGCATAACTGGCATCAATACTACATCTATTGCCAGTACATAAATGTGCAATTTAAACTTGGCAATTCTCTCTTTTTTTAATCAGTTTGTTTGTGAGGTGGTTTTAGGAGCTTACAGTTGCGATCTCAGGCGATCTGAAGTTGATGATTTTCCCAAACTCCTTGGCGTGGAACACTGACTTCACTCTTTCCTGCAATAAAGAAAACGCTTAACAGATGAAAAAGTGGCAAGAATGTGAATCATCAATCACAGTAGAGGTTCTACATCAGCTTCACTCTGTTCTGAATGAAAAACAAGCTAAAAATGCAGCACAATACTGCTGAATTCCTCCTGCATTTCTGGGCCTCAGACTGCACCTTAACAGCAACTACTGCATATCTCACACACGCATACACACACACTTGAGATCACTTCTGTTGTGATTTGCGCTACAAAAATAACATGGACTTGACATAACCTCACTGCCAACTATTGTTTCAGGCACTTAACACAACCTGTTGTTGAGCAAGTATGATATTACATGTGTTATGTTTCGAGAGTCACCTCACATCCAACCAAACACAATCAGTGATAAGTAGATGAATTTGCTCACAAATGTCACAAATTCACTGCATTACATTGTTGCAGCTTATCAATTGCAAGCGGCTACTGCGTGAGGTTTGGTGTGCGTTACAGCACAGCGTGTTGTGCCTCTGTGTGTGCGTGTGTGTGTGTGTGTGTTTGGCACCTTTGCCTCGATGCGAAGTCGCCTTCCCTCCACGATTTTGGGCTTTTCGGTGAACTCCTCAAACAGATACTGCCACTCGCACGTGAGCTGCCCAAATGTGCCTTTGGTCACAAAGAAAATGCCCCTGTGGAGGAGGACACCCCCAAACAGAAGAATGAACACATGACCATCGACTTATTCAGACTGAATATCTGTATTATCCCCCCCGTGCAAAGCTAAATCGTTTGTTTAAACGTGCAAAAAGGATGAACATCTTTATAAATCTGACACTCAAACATGTAAATCCACACAAACCTCTTGGTGATCATGAGGAAGTCCGAGTCGTTGACCTTGGCATGAGCAAAGTACTTGTACTTGACGAAACGTCCATTCTCAATTTTCTGGAGGGGAAAGACGTGACAATAAATCCGACATGAAAACATTTTACAGCTCACTTGCGTTGAACCACATATGTGTGTGAGAAAATTATTTCAGGCTCTGCAATTGTAGAAAAGCAGCTGATGCCTCTGAATGTAGACAAAACAAAGCGGGAAAGAAGACGTGACGTTACCAGGAGCATCTGACTGCCCAAGCCTTCCCTCTCCTTATATGGACGTATGACGCCGTCTTCGTGGAGGAAGCGGGGAGGACGCAGGGACTCGATATCTTGTGACGTCTCCGCTGCCCTGCAGATACATCAAGGGAAGTTTATAAGAAGTATACGGACATTGAAAAACACACGCACCTCAATGGAGAAGCCTCCAACCACACACACAGGTACAAACCTCTTGATGCCCTGGAAGGCGCTGCTGGCCATGTCAATGATGCCTCCTGTTGGTCTGGCCACAGCACCTACTAGTCCCTTCCCAAAACCCTTGAAGAAACCAGCTGCCCCTTCTTTCTGCGCTCCTGTGGAGACACAGCATAACAAACAATTTGTAGCATTAAAGCAGCAAACCAGCAGAAGCTGTTATTTGCACCTCATGGAGCAAAAGGGCCGCATCATTTATGATTGTATGTTTTATGTACAGTACATACCTGTATATTTATGGAAGGAAATAAAACTATATCTGAGGATGCATTTACATTTATATGTGTAAATTATACATGAATATGTTCTGATGTCTAAATGTGTGTTCAATATCTTGATATTGAGCAAAAAGAGATTGTGTGACAGTTTTAGTTTGATTTTACCGTTACCGTCACAATTACTAATGATGGCCACAAGAGGGCGCTCCCTCACGACGGTAGCCGAGCGACAATGGCCAGCAGTGGCGATGAATCTTTAGTAGAGATGTCCGATAATATCGGCCCACCGATATTATCGGCCCGATATTGGCATAAAAATGTAATATTGGTATCGGATTTTTTGGCTTTGAAATCGAAAAAATAAAAACCAATAAAAATAAAGAAATGCTCGCGTTACACCGAAATAGTGCCTATGCGCTCCTGAAGCGTTTACCGGCGCACATATCGGTATCGGCCGATATCTGTATCAGTAAATTGAGAGTTGGACATTATCGGCATATCGGATATCGGCAAAAAAGCCAATATCGGACATCCCTAATCTTTAGTGATGCAAGGCTGTTGCTGTTGAGGAGTATGTATTCCTGTGCCAATAAGAAAAGATTCTGGGTGGTGGGATTTCCATTTGTTACAGACTCCACGTACCTTTTATAGGCTTGGTGACAATTCCTGTGATCCCACTGACAAATCCCTGAGTGGACCAAAACAGGAGTGCAAACAAGTTAACATTCATAAGATAGTTGTTTTGTTTGATTTTGTTTGCAAAGGAATTTGCAATATACATACGGAGACCAATCCCCTTCCCCCTCTGGCCAGGCCTTCTCTAAAGCTGCTGGGCTGTTTGTTCATGGCCTCTCGTCTTTTCTGCTGGTACTCTTCGTCCATTGTGATGGCGGCGACGCCCTTCGCCATGGCTCCCGTGATCCTGGATGCGGCACCCGCTATACCACCTACAAGGCCACGAGGAACGAGTTTTATCTCCGATGATAACTCGCCTCGGTGACTGAAATGGAAAAATTGCACCACAGCATTGAGCATTCTTACCTACAGCTCCTCCGACTAGAGCTTTTACTCCCAGAGCCATTCCTTCCACAAACTCCTCAGGCCCCTGAATGGCTCCCTGGACAAGGATACAGAAAGAAGAATAAGACTCTGAGGTTTCAGTTGTCAGTTGTGCTCCAAAGTAATTTGAATTTGGTTCTCCTCTATATCTTAGAGTGACTTTCTGTTGCGCTCCTACCTGATAAGGCTCATAGAAGAAAGCCTCCACTCCCTCAGACAGTCCTCGAATCAACCCAAAAGGATTCCCAAGTACGTCCAGACCCAAGACCAACACGTACATCTGTTTGATAGCCTGGAATATACATGGAAGATGTTTGAATTTTTTTTTGTGTGACTGAGAAACAACAATAAATACACAAAAAGTACAGTTTCAATGTTCATATGAATGTGGCCATGATGAATTTTTTGACGTGGACCGCTGTGTGTGTGTGTGTGTGTGTGTGTGTGTGCGTGTGCGTGTGTGTGTTTTACCTGTTTGGAATAATGCCTGATAACTTCACTTTGTAGCTGCTGTGTTGTATAAAACTGGAAAGTCAACTCAAAGAAGTTCAGCCTGAAATTGGCAAGACAAATGAATACAGCGTCAAGATGTTGGTGGACTTAAATGTTTGGTTTCCATAAGAATCTGTGCTGATCATACTTGAAGACGACATCCTGCACGTCGGTGAGCGTAGCTCCGATGCTCTTCAGGAGCAGGTTGAGGGACTGGACGGGTATCAGCTCTTTATCTCGAGTCTCCCTCATGCCGTCATCGCCTCCCGTGCTCAAGGACAAACTCAGGTGCAGCTGTGTAGAAATGTATAGAGACATGATGAGGGCAGGGCACTTTGTGCTGCTTGTCTATCAAACCCTGACCATGCATAAGTACCTTGATGGGGGAGATGTGGAAATACTCGTAGAGGCTGATGGGAGAGGTGTCAGTGGCGGACACGTCCGTCAGCTCCGTCAGTACATATTCAATGTCCTTCTGGAACAGTTCCACCTAAACACAAGCACATAAATGCACAGATGCACAGCAAAAAATGACTAAGAGGAAGTGGCAGACTTTGTCAGACATGGCGGCGGAACAGGAGGTTGCGGCTCTTACCTCATGCTCTGAACCTGTGCTACCGTCGTCCTCTGCAGTGAACAGGTCCAAGATGGCGTACAGAAAGCCCAGATCGAGTTTCAGATCCATCTCTTGAATCAACACCATGAAGTACCTGAGGGGAAAACAGCTTACTTTTATCACACGTGACACAGTGACAACACTGAAAATGCAAATATGGGCTCAGAGCTGAATGACTTGAAGCGAGGGGCAAGACACATGAAGATAAGTACTTAATGCGTGAGATGTTGGAGTGTCCCGCCGCTCTGGTAACAATGCTGATGTCCGTCAGAGGTTTAGGTTCTGCAGAGAAAATAAATAAATGCCATTAATCCAGCAGGCTGCTGCTGCAGGATTAATGCTGCACCACGTGGCGGATCTGCAAACCTGAGTCCATGGTGACAGATTTAGGTAGTTTAACTGGGTAAAAAACATAGGGGAAGATGGCACCCGGCAGCTGATTTTGGATCTGTTTGGGAGGAATTTCATGTTCATTACTCAGCCTTGCAGAATGGAAGGAAATATCTCGAGGTGACAAGATGTGCATGAATGTTTTTATCCGTTTTTTTTATGCCTTTTGATGTTCATCACCTGGATGCGGTGAATTTGCACGCGGTAGGAACTCTGCCGAGCCGAGACGCTGTATTCGGTCTTCACTCCTGGCAGGAAATGTCTCCTTATGGGAGCTTCATATGGCCGCAACATCCGCATGTCTGTGCCATTTGGAGTAAATGACACCTAGAAGAGCAAAACAATAACAAATATCTATGTCAACCGCCAAGGCAAATTATTTTTTCCACAATAGCAAAACAAATATTTTCCTGTAAATTGTGTCACAGTTTTAAGTACTGATCATGTAATCATTCCGGACAGGCAAATTTGAAAGTTGCTAACCTGCAGGTTGTTTTCTAGATCAAGGATGGAATTGTCAATTGGTCCAGAGTCCATGTACTGTTTGAAGCTAGTCTCGAGGAGCTCAGTCTCTCTGCTACTCAAAGTCTTCCATCGAGACTTCTTTTTAGGCTTCGACTCCCACACCACATCAGAGCTGGACGTCAGAGAAAAGACAAGACAACACAGCAAATGAACCTCTGCTAAGACTGAACAGATCACTCCAAGGTGCCATGAAACAAAACATTTATTTGTCTTTGTGATAAACACCGGCTCAGCCTCATTACTTATCTGTGTGTAGACACATTATCAAAAACGCATCAGTACACCCGCTGTGATCTATGTGGGCGTGTGTTCATGAGCTACCTGGTGATCCCAATGAAGGACACCTCCTGGTTGGTGCTGTTGTTGACCAGAGACACGCCCACATTCTGCAGCGACAGGATGATCTCCTGCTCAGCTAGCTGAGCTTTCTCACTGTCACAGAGAAGCTTGTAGATATTTTGGTCTTCCGTAAACAGCACCACACGCTGAAGACCTTCAGATCAAGAATGAAATAAAAAACAAACCAATTTAATTTGGTGCCAGAGGTTCATTCCCTAAATATAACCCACCAGCCACGAGTAGCGTTTCATGATCACAACATTTGTGACAAGTCAAGAATTGTTCACACCTTTCCTCATAAGCCATATATTCTGAAATCCAGAATGGTTTGTGCACAAAATTCCTGAAATGCTAATACTTGATTTTTTCATTAGGATCATTGGGCTGCATCAGGAATTAGATAATAGAAAATTTTATCTTATAAGGTGTTTTAAGAATCAGAATCAGAATGCCAAATATTCAAACAAAATGTGACAGGTGGAGATAAATACAGTGTGATCGAAAAATGATGGGAGCTGTGAACATATAAATTTAAATACACAGTAAACAACATAACAAAAAAAGAATTGTGGTTCAATCTTTTACCTTCATAAAATGAAATCAAGAAGAGCTTTCCTTCCATGTCAACATCCTCACGGAGGTCCTGAAAATGACACATGTGTATGATGTGCATCAGTTATATAAATAATAATGAGGGATATAAGAAACAATTGCCATAACTATGCAGAAATAAATAACCATAAGCTCACCTGTTCATTCTTCAGTGTGCCACTGTATTTACCACATTTCCAGCACAGCTCTCTGGAGCCGCTGGGCCCCATCCATGTGTAATAAACAGCTTTGTCAGGCTCCAGCTCCTCCATCTCTGTCTCCTTTTGAGAGCTGCATTCACACAAACAAGGAGAAACAACATATATCAAGATGGGACACATTCAAAAGTGCTGTGCGGACGGGAAAAAAAGGAAAGGAGACGGAGGGGAGCGTAACAAGGAAATATGGAAGCATGCGGAAGGTCCAGCCACCATATACCCTTCAGGGCATCCATGAATCCAAAGGGCTAAAGAACATTTTAAGATTCCACAAAGTAGAGACACAATTCCCATCAGCCAACAGAAATATAGTATATTACAACACAATCAACAGGTCTAGAGCCCACAGGTCCCCAATAACTTGTATAATAGGAGAAAAAGGATTCTGATAAGCACATATTCTGCAACAGAGAGGAAGAAATATGAATGCTGCAATTAACAGAAGGAGAAACAAGAGGGAAAACAAATCCAAAAAAACATTTGATATGAACAAAATGTAGAGGGCAACAGATGTAATTCCACGAGAAGAATCCCAGCAGTTCAGCAGCAGCCACAGCTAAGTTATGTAGACAAAGATGAAAAAGAGGTCAGAGTATCATACTGTAGAAGTTAATACGATGTCTAACCTGCTCCTTTACCCACATTGTGGTCATTTATGCTTTTGAACAAAGTCGTGAGCAACACCACTCAATGTAAGCAGGAGCAGATTACACATCTTTATACTAACCTCAAATCGGACCACACTCTGCACTCCAAACTGCTTTTGCTTTTTAAACATGTCATCAGTTTAAGTCTAACCAAGTTTAGCAGTGCCAAGGCTAAAACTGCAGTACACAAGGATTCACTTGGACTTGATGCAACATGATAATGGTCACAATGTATCACATGTGACACAGCTAAATTTAGAATGTGAAAGCTCTTTATTTCACTTGAGGACCTATTTTGACCTCCACCTCTATTTTCCTTGAGAGTCCAGAGTGTGTCTGTGAAATAACTCGTCCTCAAACAGGGTCTTTCTACCTGTCCTCCTCCACTGAGTAGGAGAGGTCAAGCAGCTCATCAGCCACCCATGAAGATTTTCTCCCTGCACTGTGACCGAGAACACACACGAATAAAGCATCATCGACATGGGAGTGGGAGGATCTTGTGAATTGAGCGGCAAGGTGAGAAAACAGCCACAGTGCAGTGAAAAATCAATCGTGAAAGATTTCATTCACACGAAAAAAAAAAAAAAAAAATTTAACAAGACTTTTGAACAGGCTTTTTACCAGAAAAATCTCATAGATATCAGTCAGAAAATCTTGAAACTTTCTAATATGTCACAACGGTTACTTTTTCTCACCTCTGGTGGAACTGAAGAATCTGGTCTTTGGTATGATTGATGAGGAGGAAAGGCGCAGCGCCGTCATGGTAATCAGAGAGACGCACAATAGTGGAATGCTCTGACAGGTTCACATCTACGATGATCCCACCGAGCTGAAGAAAACACAATCAGTTAAGCGACAACACATTAAGGAAGACTGTCAATGCTGCTGTTGATGCTGCAGCTGCTTCTGTTCACTCACAGCATTGTCAAGATGTAGCAGCAAGCAGTTTTCTGGCCGTGAAAAGTCAACGACCTGAGGAGGTGTTGCGCAGCCCTCCACCTTGATCTTCAGCTGTTTGGTACCTTTCTCGGGCCAGAAAGGGATAGCAGACTAGTGGCACAATGGAGAGAAAGTATGAACATAAGGCATAAACGCGTAAATCAAGCAAATAGGACAGTCATCCACATCCTGCTAAACTAACTGTCAGCACAAGATAAAATGTGCAGCACAAACTACTGCTTCAATTTCCTCTCACTTGCTGTGGCTCGGCCTTTGTCCAGATGTCTTGTCCCTCCTCGCTGATAAAGATGATGTGCTTGGTTCTGTTGACCAGCAAGTAAAATGGGATGAAGGACACAATCCGGGTGAGACTGAAACTGCTTGCATCAATCTTCACACCGACCTGAGGTGTAAGAGGCACAACACCATTTCAAGACATGACAATGCGACGTCTTCTTAAAAAAATTCCAAAAAAGGCTGGCGACTTTCACACATGTGTCATACATATCAGCTGATTAAAACAAAAGCAGTTATACTGGCTTGAAATGTGTGAATTTAATGTAACTGCTTACCCTGTAATCTTTGTATCTGCCTTTACAAGTCACATCTCCATAGCTACCCACAGTATCCAGGCAAAAATCATCTGACAATTCGCTTTCAGAGATCATGAGACGGACCTGCAGATAAACACAAGTGAAACCCATTTGGAAATTACTCAAAACATCAGATTTTTTCAGCTAAATTTCAGCTAAACCATGGCATCTTAGGTTGCACCAGGCCCACCTTGTTGTTTTGTAGAAAGTTCCGAGGTTTGAAGGAGAAGAGCAGGGGCATGTCGTAGTCCAGGGGATGCTTGCGATGGATGTCATCTGCTTTATACTGCAGCAACCTTGCAGTCTTGTTCTCCATCCAATACGGCGAATGGATAGCCACAACAGTTTGTCCGTGGTCATATTTAACATGTATCGCTATGTCCAATTCAGCCCTCTTACACTCGGCACCATCAAACTCTTCCTCAACATGCAGGGACTGGAACACGATGAAGGTGATCTCGTCCTGGTCACTAGAAAGTCTTGAGAACAGATCATTTATTGAGATTTCCATTTGCAGAATTGAACTGGATGCATAATGTAATGTAATGTAATGTAATGTAATGTAATGTAATGTAATGTAATTTAATTTAATTTAATTTAATTTAATTTAATTTAATTTAATTTAATTTAATTTAATTTAATTTAATTTAATTTAATTTAATTTAATTTAATTTAATTTAATTTAATTTAATGAGGAAATTTTGAAGACAATTTCAAAATTGTAGATGTTAGGTCAAAAACAAAAAATAGTTGAAATAGATACTGTACCTGTACTCAGATGACCAATTCTGGCCCAGGTAATCGAGCATACGGAGGTCTAGAATAGACTGATTGAGGACCGCTGTATGAAGCTGAGAAGAGTGGCCTGGCTTTAGAATCGTCTCAGGGGCAGAATCTCCACTGTGCTGTTGACAGAATTCAGATATTATCAGTTTAAGTCAAAACGTTTTTAGATCAAAGCAGTTACAAAATATCATGTTTCCTCTAATATTGCACCGCTGTATCAACGACAGCCATTGTTTAACATGACAACCCGTGTGTTTCCTCTGGTTTACCTTTAGTTTAAAGCCGATCTGGTAGGGTAGAAGGTTGCGCAATAAAATGGGGGGCCACAGGTGAAGTACAAATGGAACATCAAAGTTCTCTCCAGCACCTCCTGTGTGTTTGACTGTCACGGTGTCCTTTATCGCCACAATGTTGACTGTAAGAACGTCGCTGTTGTCTCCAACGCCATGGCAGGACTGCTGCAGGTGAGAGTCGGTTTGTTGATTGCCAACATCCTCATAGCTGAAGCCCTCCGAGACCTCAAAAGGCTGAGTCTGATTGCCAGTGTCATCCTCTATCACTGGCTGAACGCTTAATTCAGACCTGCAGGGAGAAATACATTTTCAGTGGTGAGGTCAAGCGCAGAGTCTAAAAGAAAAAAACATAATGGGGCATTCACAGGATAATTGTATGTAAGTGGCTGCCTTGGGGTAGTTTTACCTGTATGAGTCGAGAGGGACACAGAACTCCTCGGCAGGCAGGGCTGTGCCCAGACATACTGACCCTTCAAAAACTTTGAATGGAATTGAGAAATGATTGACAATCTGTATAAAAATCAAGGAGATAATGTTAGGGAAAAACATGTTTAGAGTGTGATTTCAAATTAATTGTGTGCTCTCTTGTGTAACCACTGTTTAAACTATAAATATATAAAAAA
>OMPJ01046436.1:25545-98451 GCA_900312935.1 Carapus acus | reverse complement strand
AATAATAATACAATAAAATTATTACATAAAGGTTTTATTATGTGAATTATTGCTTATGTTACTTTGGACTTAAATTGACATTGCACATAAGCTTGGTGTCCTCATAGCAGAACATTTTCACAAGTCATTTCCTACTTTACATTGATTTCACAAATATTGGAGGCTTAACTTTACCGATTTTACAAGTACAACTCAATTCAGTTCAATTGTATTTGTATAGAGCCAAATCATAACATAGATGAAGAGAGTTGTCGATCATGTACCTGGAAAGGAGAGCGGATCTTGATGAACTTGCTGCCTTCCACAGAGTAGATTTGGCAAACAAGAAATCGTGTGACTCCTGAGTCTTTGTGCATCACACTGTACATTCCCCTGCCGACCTTGATAAGGGGGATCACACCTGCAGAAGTGTGGCCAACAGGAGCTGAAAAGACAAGAGGGAAAAAGATGAAGCAATATAAGTAGTTTACTGTATGTACTGTAATTTAGCTAAATCAACTGAGCAATTGGTTAGTGTAACTTGCAACTCTTACTTGGCTGGATGTAGTAGTCTTTTGCGCTCAAGGAGATCATGGCTGAGAACTGGTCAGAGTCAGTTTTAGTTGCATAATCCATCCCAAGAGTTTCTCCATCTTGCAGCTCAACAGTGCCATTAATACTTTGTTTGCCGATTGGGCAAAACAACACACTGTGAACGACGGAAACCGGCAAACCCAAACGGTTTTTCACGACAAAAGGTGGCTCATCTTTCTGGAAACATTCTCCTGTCTGTTTGGCAGCCTCTGCAAAAGCCTGGGAACAGACAAGAGAATTATCAACGTCTTCATCAAATCCCTGTGTTGCGTATGAACATCAAGCACTGAAATCTACTTATTACATATTTCATGGGCCTTCCTTACCGTGCCAAGGTGACTCAGCATGCCTACTCCAAATTTGGAGAGAGTAATGTTTAGCTGGTCCTGACTGCTGATGGTTATGACTGTTTTATAGTCTGGGACATGGTAATCCACCTCATCTGACAAGCCAGAGTACTTCATTGGCTTCTTCTTCATCTGGTTAGAGATTAGAAAATCATAATGAGATACCATCACAAGTTACACAATGTTACACGTCACATTGTGCTGTATGTACCTTCAGTTCCAACATCCACGGTCTGAAACCATCCTTATTCTCATCTTCTAAGGGCTCCAGAAGTGGCTCCCACACTCCCATCACCTCATTGTAGTAATGAACCTGAAGAAAACAAAAAGGACTGAACCCTTCAACTTGACATGAGGGTGTGCGTATATGTGTGCACACTTGTGTGAAGGTCTGTGTGGCACCTCTAAGTTGAGCTGGCTGTGTAAATTGATGAGTGTGGTCCAGTTCTTGACATCTCCATGGAAAGAGGATTTGGCAAGTAGCATTGGAACACTGCGGTGACCCACTCCAGCCTCCAGAGTCAGACAAATGGATTTGATAGATACCTGCAATGATGGGAAGCGGATGTAATCAGGCTGTTCATTGACCCCAAGATGGAATACTCTCAATGTTGTGTGGGTTAAAAAAAAAAAGATACAAAATTCTCTCAAAGTCTCTCCTCCCACCTCCCCTGGCTCACTCCAGTCTACCTCTCTTTGCTGATTCTCACCCCCTTTCCTGCCCTAGTTTCCTGTTCCTCACTTTCTCCCTTTGTGCCTGCAACTTTGCATTCCAAGCACCCAGGAGGAGAAAAATAGCAAAACACAGACAGTGAAAAAGCTGCAGTTGAATCCAAATTGTACATGGAAATCGAAAAAGGCATAAGCTGCAAAAAGTAATTTTTACCCAGAGAGAACGTGGAGCGAGAAGGAAGGAGATGAAAAAGTGTAATTACCCGCCATATTTATTTTCTAAGTATTTGAGAATTGTGTTGCCAAAGTAAATCAGAAGGCTGAAAAAAACAAAAGGAGAACTACTTGGACCAAACTAGTCGCTTCGATACAACTTTTGTGGGGTTGCGTGACAGACACGGGACGACTTGTGCAACAAGTATTTCACAAAAGAAGATGTTTGTGTGTCGCATGCAGTGACACAGTCGTACCACCAAGTACCAGCAACAGTGCTGCCGTTGTTGTTCACCTGCAATGATTCTCCCTGTGGTACCAGTGGGGTCAGAGATTGAGCATCTTCATCCCCATCTTCCTCCAAGAACCAGAGTTTCAAGTCCTTCCAGTGTCGTTTCTCCCACAAGTCTGGGGGCACAGGGCTGTCAACCTCCTCAGGTGTTTCTGCTGTAGGTGTCAGAGCTGACTGAATGGTGATAACTGTGTTGATGATTATTGGAGAGACCTGAGGAAGAAAAGTCACAAATCAACTGTCTCAGCAGACGGCTTTACCTAAACCACAACTATGAAACACCCTGATATAAGGGAATTGTGGCAGCATAGACCAGTACCTTCAGCGTGAGAGCATTGATGCAGACCTCCATAGATTGAGGGGAGTTTGTCGATTGGGTACTTTGAAAAAACACCTGACAGGGCTGCAGTACAGTGGTCACATTGTGTTTCCTCTTCTCGGTTAAAAACGGGCATGCCACCATCTACAGCAAAAACAGCAATGAAATGACTCAGTGAGGTAATTCAGTGTTAAATGATTTCAAAGCTGACGTAAAGGGTAAATACACACCTTCAGGTCATTGACGATGGCAGTCATCTGGGATCCCTCCGCGCCACTTTTCATTACAAGTTCACACTGTGTTGTCATCACAAGGGCTGGTGCATCAGCACGTGTGAGGTCAGCCACAAATACAATTTCTGGGTTTCTCACCACAATGTTCATCTCCATCTTTGACACTACTGGTGCAGCAGCTGAGATAAGGACATCAATAGAATTACAGCACGAAGTGTGAGACGGGCAACACCTTACTGATCACAGAAATCACAATGTCTACTCACCTGACTCTTTTGACGTGGCAGAGGAGCCGATGTGCTTTTTCTCTCCTGCTGCCGTACTGCTCTTAGCTGGTGGTGCTTGAGCAAAACCCTCTTGTGTAGCCTTGAGAAAGATGTCGGCCACGATGAGCAGGAATTCCATGCTCGCACAGAGGTAGACATCTTGCACCACAGTGTCCAGAAGGGTTCCATCACGACCCTGACGATAATTCACCTCAACCATCATATTCTTTTCCGCCCCTGGACGCATTGCCATCATCCTGTAGGAAAAATGAGTCAGTTGGAATGCAAATGTATTAAACGAACAACAATTTTCAGAAAAAACAGATCACACATTGCTGTCTCTGAGTCTTTGCATGGATAATCTATATGTACTGTATATGTTCCTTGTACCTGGGGGTGACCAATTTGATCCTTGGTCTCTTGTCGTCCAAAATGCAGGCAGACAGTCTGACAGAGGCTTTCATGGAGCTGTCAGAGAACATGTTAACAGAGGTGGAGATGGTTCCCAGAGTAAACTCTGCCAGCTTCAGTTGCTCATCATGTGAATCCAGCAGCTGCAGCTGTTTGGACATATTAATATTTCAAGGTAAGTAGACAGCATAGAATCTTTTGAGGAAATTTCTTGTCAAATTTAACCACTATGTTGTGAACAATCAGAATGTGATAAAATACTTTTGATGATATGCAGGACAAAATTATTCAGACATTCTATTCTATTGGCATTCTATTCATTTATATGTACTTCAGTTGAGAGTTGACAGAGCTGGTCTAATCCCTCCACACCAAACTTGTTAGACAACGTCTTTAAATAGAATTCCACTAACACTACTATCATATCACTTAAGTACACAAAGTGTTTCAAGTTGTCAAATGTTAACACTTCAAAAATAAACATTTGTAAATACACAGAATATAGCTGTGTCATGGTACCTGATTCTCGCTGGGATTATACAAAACCAGTGACATGGAGTCAAACTTGACATCTAACTTAAGGGTGGTCTTCAATTTGGCATTTTTCTGATTCTCCACGACGGCAGCCGTGACGACCGTATTACCTTCAAACAAACATCAGGAGGGCGTTGAATATGACACACATAGAATAATGGAGACAAAGTGGCAGAGCAACAGCTTACTGCTGGCTGGGCCTGTTGTTCCAGAGCCCTGAGAATCTTTGGTGGATGTGGAGTCTGAGGTGGTGTCGGCAACATTTGGAGGGGCGGGAAGAGGGACGGCATCAGACGTCTCTGAGAGGTTTTCACTCAGTGTCCTCAAGGCTACCGTCATGTCATCCTGCCTAAGAATCAGCTTTAACAAACAATTGAAATAAAACAGGAGTCAACAATTGTTCAGGAGAACATAGACAGAATGCAATATTGAGGAGAAATACTGGCTCTGTGGATTAAAAGCACTGGTTACAAAAAAGGTGCAGTGCTACTGTGCCTACGTCTCCTCTGTAAGATAGTTAATTGCATTTCGTAAGTGTTCCTTTATTCCACTGCTAAAAAGAAAATGTCTGTTCTTCCAAAAGTCTCATCAGGTTTTGGCATGCATACAGTGGAATGGGGTATTTCCCACTTACAGTGAGTGGTTTCAGATGTGCAGTGATCCCTATGTCAGGTATGCTATGGTACCAATTGGATGACAGATTCCTCTGGATATGCAAATCCAGGCTGACCGGCATCAGCAGCAGGGTTTCTCCATGAAAACTACCTTCGTCATGGGATGTTCTGGCAATGAGCACAACACAACGGCAATTAAAACAAAAGCAATACAAATATGTAGCCCAATAACTATTTTTGTAGTAGGTCTACAGGTAATGGAGTGAGGTGGCTGACTCTGACCTGTACATCTTGAGGTCCCTCAGTTCCACTGTCATTATATCCACAACCGGTGGGATCTGGACATCAGATTTGCAGGGCTGCTTAGCGAAACGGTTCTTGACGGACAACAGACCCAGGTCAGCGACAATTACGTTGGAAGACGAGGAGGATTGCGGAACAAAGATGACAGGGGCATTAAAATGCACTTCCAAAGCAATCCGCGTACTGCGCTCTGCCAGCACTTTGACACCTGAAGCTGCCTTCTCGGCAGCTTGCACAGTGACCTCAGCTAGGGCCTCCTTGGCAGCTTGGAAGTTGTTGACGAAAGCCTGTGAAGTTTGAAAAGACATTTTTGATGTTGAAGCTCCAATGACAAAATGAGATTCTTTTAATGATAAATTTTCCCTCTTAAATCTTGAAAAGAATCTTACCAATATTGAAGATAGGAACTTGTTGAGGAAGACCACTTGGATACATCCCACAGTCAACGTGACTGAGGTGTCAACTTTACCCATGTCAAGGTAAGCATCTCCCTCTGTTGCATCCGTGTAATTCACCATGCGGAAAGCAAATACTTCTTCATCTGCGATTGACACCGCCTGAAACAATACAATTTGTCAAGAATTTAGCTTCAGCTTTTTGTGCTTTGTTGTTTATGCTAAAGCAAGATAGTCAAACTTGAAAACCAAGAGACTTCACAGTCAAGATCGAGGAGTTCAGTGTAATAGACATTATGATTATCTTGAGAGCAAAACAAGTTTCAGTAAGAATATAAATGCAAGCGTGCTCAACAGACCTTTTTGTAAATGGCGTCCTTGTCACAGTCTAGAATGACAATTCTCTTCAGATTGGCAAGGACTTCCATTTCCTTCTTTCTCATCAAAACTTCTGACACAAGACCTGAACAAACAAAATTTTTATTAATATTGTGTGAAAAATGTCTCCATCAGAGCTACTCTCAGTCAGGGAACACATATTGAATTTCGCACCTTCAATACTTATTTCTGATATTCTGGCTTTCTGTCCACGAATGAAGACTTTCAGACAATTGAGATCGGCTCTCACGTGCAGATTTACCACATCTGCAAACTTTGAAGTCTTAGACGCTGGAGAAAAGGTTAAGATGACAGTTAATTCAAGGAATGAGTCAGATCCACCACATTTCACACTGAAAAAATATGTATATCTAAATGGGTGTTGTGGAAATGTGTTAGGAAACACTGGAAAAAAGGAACTCTGACACATGAACAGAAGGTTATTGCAATAGTTACTTTTTTTCTTTGTTATGGTAGATTCCTCTTTTTTCTCCTCTCCCCCTTCAGTGTCTACCTCCTCCTCTTCAGGTATGGCAGGGAGCTCCTCCTGCCCTTTCTCTTTTTTCGTGGACGGAGGAAGGAGGTTAGTGAGAAAGTTCATGGCGTTGAGAAGAGCTTCTGTATGGAGGTGCACATCCAGGGAGGAGAAGCACACCTGGATGAAAATATCATCAAGAATTACTCAGCTTTCAAAAAATATTAACAATGGCTTTTGATCTGGTCAGTGAGTGGAATAGAAATTTCACTTACTTTTATAAGCTGCTCTGTATTTTTGTGGACAGATTTGAATTCAGGGCCGTTTCTGTCAGCCTGGAAAATACACCATAGCCTTTGAGTTTAGGTCATATTCGACAGCATTTTAAATGATTGTCAGTTCAGATACATTTCATTTGTCAGTGACGTTTTTGTCATTTTGAGGTAGCAGTATTACCTTGGTGTACTCCAAGATCAGCAGGTCATCCTCACTGTTGTCCAGTGTCGTGAGCAGGTGAACCTCCTTTTCTTCAGAATCTAAATGAGGACATCAGCAATCTTAGTCAAACATGCCTGCAAATCGTGCTAGTCTTTTTACAAATTCTGTGTATTAACCGACTCTTTCACCACATTTGCACGAGTTCACAAAACCCTCCATATCCCTGCGAAAATCTACTGACCCATATATTCAGGACACTTGAGACAGATCTCTCGCAGGAAGGTGTTTGACGTCATGTCGAAGGTGTGTAGTACCAACTCGTTGCCCAAACCCTCAATGTCCAAATGGAGCACCGTGATCTCCTCACCACCTGACATCCGACACAACTCAACAGACATCTGTGAAGAGAGGTAGGACAAACAAATCTTAGGAGAACAAAGGGAAACCCTTGGACAGAATCAGGAGGGATAAAGCAAAAGAACTGGAGCACATTGGGCAGAGTAGTTGTGCCCCACAGACCCAAAAAAAGAGCAATATACTGTATACTGCTGTTGCCAAATGAGGTCATGAGTGGAGTACCAGTGGGAGGATAGAGGGGATTAAAAAAAGTTAATTTGATACATTTCACAAGGTTTAAAAGATAACAGTGTCACAATCAGATCAACATTTGTTGGGCATACCTCGCTTATTTCAAATTTCATGATGAAGTCTGTCATGTTCTTCTGCTCTTCCTTGAGAACGCTTTTCCTTTTAGCATTGTCTGAGTAGCGCAGCGGCATGGGATTGTCAGAGAAGAACGGACGATCACCAAGGGGTGAGGTAGGCGCATCGTAGAACAGATCTTCTTCTGAACCTGGAGAGGAACACGTGATTTTGTGAAATTTAACGAATGTGACACTCACAGCAGCATCAAGAGAAAACTCAAGCGATACAAACAACGCAGAGAATTCTGTACGCGTCTTACCCAAAGAGGTGATGCTGATGGTCTCACATGACTCGAACATGAGAGAGGACCGGTGGTCAGAAAGGTTTAAAGGCCTCCTGGGGGTGAGCTGGGGTGTAAATGACTTTGGCTAGGCAGAACAAAAACAACATTTCTTACAATTCATATTTCCGTTATATCACATGTAACTCTTCACTTTAACATAGCCAAATCACAGAGGTCCCAATGAGGCTGACACAAGAAGCTGCTCTAACCTTTGGCGTGGAATGCGAGGCAGTGCTACGAACAGCTGGTCTGCTCTCAGGTAGTGGGATGCTCTGAATGAGCTCCAGTACACCTCGAACCTTATCATCAGAAATTCGAACAGACAACAGTGGAAGCTCTCCAGAGATTTTATACCTAGAGCAGAGAGAACATAAAAAACATGAATATATTGGAGCATATGTGGGATTAAAGACGTAACAAAGGATAATCTGCATTTACTTTGCCATGCGGGAGTCTTTCACAACCATCGCCCTGCTGAAGACCACTTTAAGATCTACTGGCTCTAGAATATGAAGTGATGATCGTTTCTGCTTGCGGGCTTTCTTCCAGTCTGCATCTATCAAAAACACAAAAACAAAACGAGAGTTGTGAAAATACAATGTAATGAACCCCTCACTCCTTTATCCCACCAAACTGAATGAAAAGTATGAGATGCTGTTTGGACAGTACTTGATTTGCTGTAGAGGAACTGCAGGCTTGTCAGCTGCACATCGAAGCTGTCATACGCTC
This sequence comes from Carapus acus, assembly GCA_900312935.1. Taxonomy (NCBI): domain Eukaryota; kingdom Metazoa; phylum Chordata; class Actinopteri; order Ophidiiformes; family Carapidae; genus Carapus; species Carapus acus. Next base: position 90,271 of record OMPJ01046436.1, on the reverse strand, counting down.
TGGACATGATGTCTTCAATGTTACTGGTGCATACTGACAGCTGAGGCAGATGTTTCCTGCTTTGACTAGACATCTGGAGACACAAAAGAAAATATGCATTAATGAAAAAGAGCAGTTATTTCATTCACTTTGTGAGGCTGCAACTGAGCTTAATTTAGGAAGCACTTCTCAGTGCGTCTTCCTCTTGAAAACTTTTATCGTGTTTATCAAACTAGTCCATTATTGTAATTGGAGCTGTAACTTCATTTTGATCATTGTTTGGTCTTGTTTCTACCTTGAAATGTCCAAGGTCAAGAAGCATGATGTTCTGAGTTGCATCATAAAATCCAGTCTGGGGGATGATGACGTAAGAGGCCAGCAAGTTGACCTTGAGATCTAGAATTTTCTGTGTCTCAATAACATACATAAGACCTGTGAAGACAGGATATCGTCAAAAGCCATGCTGTGCAAGGACTCAACAGCTGATCATCAGTGTTGACAATATGAAGACTGGTATGATGAAAAACAGACCAGTGGCAGTGCGGTCTCTAAACTGCTCAAGTTTCATCAGCGTCGCATTAGTTAGTTCATCCAGCTGCAAATCATCGGGTAGCATGAAGAAGGCTGACATACTGTTCACGGTCACCTGCAGATACACAGAATCTCAAATTAGTACTCTCCTCTGTTGTCACTCCTGCACACAACACTCACTACTCACGGCATCATAAATGATTTCCAGAGGTTGAGATTCAGCATGTAGCCGCTGATTGGCACTTTCGTCCAATGGGTTAGTCTCAAAAAGGATGGAAAGCAGTGGGGTTCCTGCACCAACAGCTGCCTTTCGTGATGACAGCAAAGTGGGTGCAGGTCGATTATTGGCCAAACCGGTGACTTCGAATAAACTGAGCTTGGCTGTGACTCTGGACAAAATGGAAACACAGACACAAGTACATGACTGGATGTAATGCACAAAGCTGAGGAAGAAAGTATTCTTATCCCATTCCATAACATACTTAGCTTATTTGACTGATACATTTTTTATATGGGGTATCTTCAATTGTAAGAATAGATTCTAGTTGCTAAAGATGGTAAATTACAATACATGGTCCAATATGCTCCAATGACAAAACACTATGAGATGCCACAAAAAGGTTTTATGTTATCACAAAAACAAAATTGACAAACTTGATGGCTTGTCCTCCAGGTCTCTGTGTCAGAGTGGACAAGAGTTCTTCAACAGTTACCCTGATGATTTCATTTTTGTCTTTCTGGTCTTTAATGGACAGTGATAGCCTTTCCATGTGGAAGTTGACTTTCATAGCCTCAAACTGAAAGGAAAAGGAGATGTCAAATGTTGCAGTGTGCTTTCATTTTTGCTGGCTCTACATGACCTTACCAAATGCACTATCACAACATAGAAGTTCAAGTTTGTCTGGGAAGGTCATGACTCACCTCTTTTGGCAGGTTGGGGTTTACAGCAGTTTCACTGTATCCAATGGCAGTGTAGAGTTTGGCTTTCTCAGCGGGAGTCAGAAAATCATCAAAACCTATAAACACAATAACCTTCACAATCTTCCTCTACGGCGACTTCAGTGAGATGTGTCATACATCATCTATAGATACATTTGTTCTAAATCTAAGAAAACAAAGCTGGCATTTGCTTGCCTCCACTCTTGGTCTCTTTTTCTTTGGTTTCTTCCTCTCCACCCCAATCCCAGAGCCAGCCAAACCAGCCTTGAGACTCCTCTTCTTCCATCTTCACACCAGGCCGGTAAATACGAAGACCTGCCTTGCTTGCCTAGAGAAGGAAAAATGTATTTAAGAAGGAGCTGCATGGTTTTCACCAGGGCAAACACAGAACAAATGCTTTATTCTGTATCCCATTATCATGTCCAGTTTCAGCTTCATGAAGCTCAAACTTTGGCTCCTCCATGGGGAAGTATTTTACATGCTGCATGTTTGGAAAGAAGAAGCCAGATGGAGATTAATTCATACCATGCTTCAAGTGCGATGGCCTTACCTCCACCTCAGCCTGCTGCCTTGCCAATGTAATGTTGAAAATATCCAATGTCTTTTCAGGTCCCTGAGGAAGACGAAATGGAAAAGACAGATTGATTATACTTTTTGGCAGCCTCTTGCACCCGCTTGCAGTAGTTAATCCATGACAGTACTTCAATCAGTTACCTCATGTCTTCTATCAATCACCTGAGGAGCAGCAACAATGCAGGTGTGGCATTGTACAGAGAGCTAAATGTATCGTTATAAACCCCAAAGTAACACAACCAATCTGAACCTCACATTACTATCGCTGCAATGATGTCATGACTGTGATGTCAGTTACAAACATCATTTGAGGAAATGACTAAGGCAAGACACCCAGTGACGATTATTAGTGACATCATCTTTGTAGTAGAATATTGGTTGTAATGCATTTATGAATTGAAATTACCTGGTGGGCATCCATTAACAATTTATGAACCAACAACTTTTGGAGCAACTTGAAATGATGTCATGAATGATGTCAGAGATGACACAAATTCTTCCTGTTTTTCACTTTGATTTATTTCATGAATTCCACTGGGAATTGAAAAACTGGTGGCAAAGCAAAGTGCGAGCCCACCTCTAGTTCCTTTAGTAGCTCCTCACTGGGCTTCTTGCAGGTGATCTTGGTCTTGTACAGCTCTCTGTAACATTTCACCATTTGCCGATGGTGCCTAATTGTCTGCCAGGACCACATGTGAAGACGAGGTTTCACATCCACCTCCAGGATGCCTGTGATGGCATATTTCCACCTTGAAAAGTATATAAACAAAGAATGATTTATACTGGTAGATCAGATACCACAGAATGATAATTGCAGTAAGTATAAAAAGGGAGGGTGATTTGTGATTTCAAATCAGGATGAAATTCATTTCCTCACCATGTGGAGGCATTCTTATAAACGTGGACTGCAGGTCTGTACTTTCTGTAAGGCAGGTTGCGCGACATCATATCCACTGAGCCCAATAGCTCGAGAATGCTGATGTACTGCAAAAAAACAGATGTTGAAACCCACAAAAAAGGATGGACAGCTTCTGTCAACTTCTTTTATCAATGAATGAGTCCCTTAATTTATCTCATTTAGTCATTTAATAATTTCCTCATCATCTCACATGCTTTTATACTCTAAGTCCACAGAGCCGAACATTAGCACAAAGACAGCCTATAGATTCGGTCACCTACTTGAGGTCTGTTGAGTTCAATGGCAACCTCACTGAGATTAACCATGAGGTCCAATTTAGGGGATGAGAAGTCCACATCTGACCTTGGATTCATCCGCAACTTGGCATCAGCCGAAATGGGACGGAAAACTGCAGCACAACAGCAAAAAAAGGTGTACAGCTAGTAATAGCAATCCTGGCACAGTGTATGGTGTGGCTATCTGATATTACTAATTTTATGTGATTTGTACATTATGGCTATAAATTGGAAAGAGAGAGTATATTTTCATTCTTGTGTCAAACAAGACTTAAAAGAGTCTGGTGTGATTGCAGATCAATATGGACCTGAAACACTGCACAAGGAAAACTGTCACCCGAGTGTGTGAAAAAAATACAGAGAGCTAATCAGCTTGAGACACTCACTGAAGTCATGGCGGACTACAAGAGAGTTGTGTATTTCCATGCTGTTCTTCAGACATTGCTACAAAACAAAAAGAGAATTTTAATTGCATATTACTGCTTAATTCAATATTTGATTTGCCCTGAGGAAATAAGCCATCTGATATTTACTTAATTCTCCCAAGGGAACAGTGCGTGCTACCTGAGCAATCCAGAAAGCATCAGTGGGAACAGACCACAATCTCACATTTTAGATTACCCCTAAAAAAGCGAGAGACATTCAAGGAATATCCCACAGCATTATGTGTTGTGACTTACTAGAGCGTCATCCGCACTGTGTTTGGAAAAGAGTAGAGAGTTGACGTTCCAGTAGGCAAATAAATTATCGAGCTGAACAAGCTGTGCAAAAAAAAAAAAAAAAAAGTCAGGTGAGAGCAGGTATTATATCCAAGTGTTATGAGCTTAGAAGAGCTATGGAGAAAAATAGTTTCTAATCCATGCTTTTCAGAGACAAATACCATGTGTACACATATTTTCTTACTCACACAATTGTTAAATATTGAGAACAAAATGGCAATGAGTGAATTGTAACATAAGGCATGCTGAACATTGAATCAAGTATGAAAAAACCTTTGGCTGCGAATTTCTGGTGCTGCTTACCTTGAAGAAAAGTCTGGAATTCTCATCCAAAAGACTGGGCTTCCAGTTCTCATCAGCTGTCTGTCACAACAAACAGGAAATAAGGACCTCTAAGTTTGACAACTTTCACATTTCATGACAAACAGTACATACATAATAAAGCAAAACATGAAATGATACAATGCAAATGCATTACTCGAAGGCTGAGGTTTTCCAGTGACACTCCAAATGACAGCGGACAGTTTGGATTGGTGACCTAAGAAGGATTAAGGATTAAGTTAAGAGTCATTGTGTGAATAGATTACTGCTTACATTGTTAAGACAGCTAATACTTACATCATCTTCATAGCGAACATGGATATTGCAGATTTTGACCTGCAGGTTTTTGATGACTTGTGTGACTAGCTTCTCCACAAATGTGTCCTGTTTCTCTATGTCGGGGTTGTCTACAAATCCAGATAGATATGACAGAAATAAATGCTGCAATTGAACATGGCGTGAATTCACATCAAACAAGACAAGTGATTTTTTTTTTTGCATTTGTACTTGCAGAGTGACAGAATAAGATGCTTATTACCACTTGTTTTTGCCAGATTTAGATTGGAGGGTTTGGAGGTGAAGGGCAAAGTAAGCAAGATAATATGCAGATTCACAGTTCAAGGAAAAGTCATTTGCTCAAAAACAACTCAGCCAGCAATGATGAAGATGATGAATGATTTATGTGTAATGACTGAATTGAACACAGACAGATGGCTGGCAAGAGACTCACATTCACAGTGTGAACTAAACAGGAGGAAATCAGTTGTGGGCAGGCCGACCAAAATAAATCACACTATTTATGACTAGGCAAACATCAGTGTATGGTTTTAAATCTGTGCTCCTGATATGCTGCCACATCTGCTCTGCACACAGTTTCTGTTCAGCTAAGAATGTCTCAGAAACTTGCTGTGACAGCAAAAATGTACCACTATATTCTGTTACACACATGCACCCAAGATCACACATGTATGTGTAAACACTTGGAGCACATGGTGTCACAGTTGGACTCTGACCTTGTTCTGCAGCCTTAAGCTTTGTCTCCTCTATCCGCTGTAATTCCCTTTGGCGAGCCTCCTGCAGCTGTTTCTCCTCTTTTTCTGCATCATACTTGATACCTGTAAAAAATGGAATCCGTGACAGAGTAAGTAAATGTGCAGCAGAGGGCAAACTACGGCCTGTGGGCCACATCAGGCCCGATGGTCTTTTTGATGCGGCCCGTCAAAGACTGGCACAGAATTCACAATTTTGACTGCATTCAAAACAAACAAACAACAAAACTAACACACTATTCATATGCAGTAGAGGGCAATTAGTGATCATCTTACTTGCAGTGGGGACAATGAGCAGGTAAACACCATCCAGAGTTGCCTCCACTGACTGAGTGTAGAGGTTCTTCCATGGTATCTTCAGCTGCAGCCGTCCTGTTAACAGAATCCCAAATATTTCAGTTGCTGTCTTATCCTTTCAAACAGCAAAGGCACTGAAATTATGCTCACCTATGTGTCCAGCTCTCACTTTAAAGGGAATGTCAAGCTGACTCTGTCAAAAAGTCATAATTTTTAAATTACAGATGATAAAATAGGTCAAACAGCGACGAATGGGCATATTACAACTTACCAAGGCATTTTCCTTTATCTCGAGATTTCTAAGGGCAGCATCACCTGCGAGTAAAGGAATGCAGTTTCAATGTGTGTCTATCTTGCCACCAACATCTTTCAACCACATGACTTAGTGAGGTTCACATTGTTCAACAAAGATGCTGAGATATCCAAAACGAAATTTGGCGCATATAGCACATATCCAAGCAGTCAGGGAAAGATGAGCTCCTACAACCAGAGCTCCTAAATAGCCTCAGGGGGGTCACCAGGGAATGATGGGACATGTACAGTATCTGGCTGGAACTCTACTCTATACTCTGGGACAAACACACAGCACAAAGCTCTGCTGTCAGAGCAGTTGCACGTCTGGACATGCAGGCACCTGAGCAAGGAGACCAAAATGACACACAGCCTGCCGGAAATTTTCAATACCTGCTATTTATTGCAGATTGATCTCAAGATGGTCTGGAAGGGCCCTTGGGCGAGGAGCTACAATCACTATCATACAGCTCACACAATTGCTCCTGAGACCGCCTCAGTCTAACCAGGGGGAAAAACAATCAGTTTGCCCCACCTTGGAAATGAAGGGTGTGACCTGCCCGGACTGCGATGAAGTCTCACTGAAAACTAACGCGAAAATATGAGCAAATACCAGAGCCAACTGCGTTCGAGAAACTTAAATATGCGTTGCAACTGATTCGAGTTCATGCCCTCCATCTCGGACTGAGCTTTTCGAACAGATGAACTGACAGTGACACTGACAGCGAGGACCCTCGCATGGTAGCTGACTAACGCAATGTAGCTTGAGCGGGCTAGCGTTAGCTTTCCAGAGAGTGTGTGTAGCTTGTAAATATAAACACTGAGCTAAGCTACCTCCCCATATGCCGAGCTTCAGTTGCGAGCTGTCCAGGTTAACGACGTAGTCCCCCAGGAATCTGTTGAGGACGTCCACCACCACGCTCTCGAAGACCATGTTGACGTCTCAGGCCACCGTCATTGCAGAAAATAAAACGGCCTTTGGTTTGGATGCGTTAAATGTGAGCTTCGTCCCACATTACTTTTGCTGTGTTCACATGCTGAAACAGTCAGAGGAGTGACGAGTCCTGCGTTGACCCGCTTCCTCGGTCTTATTTGGGACGTCGTTGTGGTGGGCGGAGTCACCACGTGACCAGTATGGCGTCATTACGTTGTCAGTTTCTACGTCGCGGTTGGCGTTCAATAATCTCTGTGCACAACGGTCCAGGACGCGGGTGTTAACTTTGTTTTGCATACACTTAATTGGTGAAATTTTTGCTTTATAGTGTGTTTCATGCTTAGCCAAATGGACAATTTATGTGTTCGGAGGAAACCCCCTAAATGTACACATGCTCCTCCTGCTGATTCCTGAATTGAAATTGGACAAATGCTTTATTTCCAGTTTCATTTTCCAAAATTTTCTTAATTGGATGACTGCAATCCCCTGGTGATCACGTGTCCTGCTTGAATTAAGGGGGGGAAGAGAAGGTCAACATAAACATGGCACCACCAAATGAATGGAGAAGCATGACTCCAAAGTGCTTTATTCATATGTTGGGTGGTCCTCAGTAGTTGGGAACACCCTCCCGTGCATCCTCCAGCTTGGCAAGAACCCACTATAAGAGGAAAAAAAAATTAATAAAATCAGAGATCACATAGAATAAAATAAGCATATGGGAGTGTAAGCATTGCATATAATTTCATGTTAGCATACTGTGGCCATCTCTGGAGTGCTGAAGTTGATGATTTTGCCCACGTCCTTGCTGTGAAACACTGAATTCATTTCCCCCTGGGCGCAAATCAAACATCATAGTTGCATAAGTTGCAAAAGTATTTCTACGTGCACAGTGGTTATCATGTTCACGACTGATTTAGCAAACGCCACACTAATTTTATGTTGACATTCTGTTACATCAAATGCAAATTTCCAACAAAAACTATTCATGTTACATCAATCTAGAAACATTAAGCTTTGTCTGTCTGCGTGTCTGACGTGTGACACCTTGGCCTCGATGCGAAGGCGCCTCCCGTCGACAATAATGGGTTCCTTTGTGAAATCTTCATATTGGTATTGCCACTCACACATCACCTGTCCAAATAGGTCTTTGGTCACAAAAAATATCCCTCTGTAGAAGATAACATTGGAGGCAGAAATGGGGTGAGCACTGAGAGGAATTCTGATTTGTCCGTACATATTGGAAGCCGACATCGCTAATGTTCCAAATACTAGGATAGAATCGTATGAGTCAGCTGTGTTTCATCCTTCTTTCATGTTCTCTATCTGCCTAGTCCTAATTAGGGTGGTGGGGGTCTGCTAAGTGTAAATTGTGATCAAAGTATGAACCATTCATATATTGCATTTTGCTTGAGAACAACCAGTGTCAAGGATTGCGAAATTATTTTTTGTCTTGATCAAGTTTCTGGATTTATAGTGCTAAAAAGTTTAACTGCAAACTTTATATTGCCAAAGTGATAAAAAAAAAAAAGGGAAACTGAGCCATAATACTTCATTGTCTTACTGAAAATGTTGAGTAAACACTAATTCTACAGTGTGATTTCATCAGAATTTCTTGCTTTAACTGTATATTGCTGTATTTAGCAACGCATACCTCTTGGCTATCATAAAGAAGTTTGACTCGTTGATCTTTGCATGAGCAATGTATTCATGTTTCGCCAAACGCCCATTTCCAACCACCTGGAAGAAAAGTTTACATGACATAACAAACATTACATTACACAAAACATTACATAATTAACAACATGTCACATTTTATGAATTTTAAAATAAACAATTTCATTGCTGATGCTTTATGACTATGAATGGTAAATATTTGTCCTTTTGTTTGCGGTAATAATAAAACCACATGGAAAAACACATTAATTTCCATGGTTTTCTCTGCAGTCAACAGCAGTGACTAATCCCATGAATCAGTGACCCTGTTTGTTAAACGTTGCAATCCCCTCACCTGTAGCATCTCACTACCAAAGCCCTCCTCCTCCTTATATGGTCGTATCACACCGTCTTCTTGAATGAAGCGGGCTGGACGTAGAGATGGAATATTTTGCGAAGTCTCTGCTGCCCTAATAATGAGAGAACAAATGCAATCTGATGTTCTGCATATGGAGCACTGAGATCATCACACAAACAAAGGGGGGCCTGCATTTCTAACTTATTACATAGAACAAACCTCTTGATTCCCTGGAAGACACTGTTCACCATGTCAATGATACCCCCTGTTGGTCTAGCTATTGCACCCACAAGGCCCTGCCAAAGGCCTTTAAAGAAGCCAGCAGCACCCTCCCTCTGTGCCCCTGCAGAAAAAGAATGTTAGAAATGTGAGGACAATGCTACAACTACATAGAACAACAGAGCTATGTTCTCGATGCCATTGAGAGTCCACGACCTGTACATTTTAGAGACATTATCACAAGAACTGAAAATAAACACAGGGTTATTCAATTCACGACTGATTATGCTGAAGTGGCCAATAAATGTAATTAATACATGTGCATTTGAATCGATCCTGCATGCTGTACTACTAAAATATGTGATGAGTTATGTATACATCTTGTCTCAGCAATTAATCTTATCTACATCTAACCACATTGGCTGGAAGTATGTAGTTGGCCTCATAAGAACCTGCCATTCTGACAGAGTTATTGCACCTTTTGCTGGCTTGGTAACAAGTCCTGTGAACCCACTGACAAATCCCTGCAAGGAGAGACAAAGCAGACAGAGGACAGTAGATCAGATACACTGTCTTGACACACTAGAAACTAATGTACAAATATCATGTCCTGTTTATTGTCTATTAATTCTAGGTAATGATGCACTCAATCGTACATACAGAAACTAATCCCGTTGCCCCTCTTCCCAGGCCTTCTCCAAAGCTATTTGGTTGCTTGTTCAGAGCCTGACGTCTTTTCTGCTGATACTCTTCGTCCATTGTAACGGCGGCGATGCATCTTGCCAAGGCTCCTGTGATCCTGGAGGCAGCACCTGCTAGACCCCCTGGAAAGAGCATTTTTAGCAATGATAATTAGGACTACCAAGATAAGTGAAATGGAAGACCTCAGAAGGAACCCCTTCTTACCTACAGCTCCTTCAAATAGAGCTCTCGCGCCAATAGCCATTCCTTCAACAAACTCCTCTGGTCCCTGAATGGCTCCCTGGACAGAGATACATATGGATGACATGTCTACACTGAAATGATGAGATGGTAGGATAAATGCTCATTTGTGATATTTTGTAATGATAGTATGTATTTCAACCTGATATGGCTCATAGAAGAAAGCCCCAACACCCGCTGACAATCCGCTGATGAACCCAAAAGGATTCCCAAGTACATCCAGACCAAACACCAAAACATACATTTGTTTGATAGCCTGAGATAAACAAAAGGTATGTTTATATGTCATGTTCATATCAATTTAATAGACTTTGCCATGATGTGTTTGTCAGATTGATATGACTTTGTGTTACCTGTTTGGAATAATGCCTGATCACTTCATTTTGTAGCTGCTGGGTGGTATAAAACTGGGAAGTAACTTCAAAAAAGTTCAGTCTGAAATAATTGACATAAATGAGAACAGGAGGCCTATGTAAAACAACAAAATTTCAATTTAATATGCAAGAGGATCTTTCCTCATCTTACTTGAATACAACATCTTGCACTTCAGTGAGTGAGGCTCCAATACTCTTTAGGAGCAGGTTTAGGGACTGAACAGGAATCAACTCTGTTTCTCTCTTCTGTTTCTTACCATCATCCCCTCCCGTGCTCAGGGACAAACTCAGATGCAGCTTCACATGAATACAAGGAGATATCGTAAAACAAGAGGATGTCTGCCTCTGCCCTCCTAGGAATGACTATGCATACATACCTTGATGGGAGAAATGTGAAAATACTCATAGTGGGTGATGGGGGAGGTGTCACTAGCAGATACATCATACAGTTCTGTTGTTAGATACTCTATGTCCTTCTCAAGCAGCTTCATTAAGATGAAAAAGAAGCAAATCCATGGACAAACGTGCAGCGGTTAATTTCAAGTATGATTGTTCTTTGTTGATACTGCAACAACCAAAAATGTGATTCGGACCTTGAATTCAAAGCTTTCACTGCTGGTGCTGTCAAGCGTAAACAGATCCAGAAGGGCATACAGGAAGCCCAAGTCTATTTTCAGATTCATCTCTTGAATTAACACCATGAAGTACCTGAAGTGAAAAATACATATCGTATTTTAAGAGTTAAACTACATCAACAATAATGTCATTAAACACTCATAAAAGTATGGTTGTAAAAAATTTAAAATTGTAAATTTTAATAACTCATAGTACAACTACGATCATGCGTTGCCAACTGTTAACCAGATATGCACCATAATCAGGAACAAGAAATCAAAAACGGTGACTGTGAGCCTACAATGACCAGCTAAATGATTGTTCTTACTTGATGCGAGAGATGATGAGGTGTCTAGCAGGTCTGGTAATAATGCTGACGTCAATCAGAGGCTTAGGTTCTGTAGGAAAAAGAAAATTACAGATATAAATGGATACATAAGTACACCAGCGACTGTGCAAAACAGTACATCGCAGAGATTTTAATCTAACACTGTCTATATCGTAGATCTACAGACCTGAGTCCATTGTGACAGACTTTGGCGGTTTTATTGGGTAGAAAACATTGGAAAAGATGGCACCGGGCAGGTGATTCTGGATCTGTTGGGGAAAAGATGATATGCATTGACCTGCAATAAGATGCCAGATGTGAAGATACTCAAGGGTGTGTAGCTACAGCCAATGCAATGAAAAGAAAAGAACACAAATCCATTTAAATTTTCATCACCAATATACGGTGGACTCTGATGCGGTAGGTATACTGTCGAGGTGACACACTGTATTCAACCTTCATACTTGGCAAGAAATGCCTTCTTATACAGGCCTTGTATGGCTGCAACATCCACATGTCTGTGCCATTAGGAGTAAAGGAAACCTAGATCACAATAAACACAAAAATATTGAAATAAACATCAACTACTGTGCATTTTTAATGTTACAGATATTGTAGTGATTAACATGGTCATTATATGCATCATCGTTATCTTTGAACAGTATTAAGTATACTGTATATGGTAAGTACCAAGGTCCACAATCATTTACTTGGTTGTGAATATGTCAAGATTCTTACGTCTGGCATCAAATTCACAGCTTTCACTATGATACCGCATAAAGTGTTGTCATATATCTCTATCAGGTCAACAGAGCCAAGGAGTGTTGAATTATTAACCTGGAAGTTCTGCTCTATATCAATAATGGCTTTGTCTACTGGTTTGGAATCAATGTACTGTTTGAAACTGTTCTCAAGGAGTGCAGACATGTAGAGGCTCAGGGTTCTCCACCATCTCTTCGTGGTAGGCTTACACTCCCAAACCACGTTAGAGCTAGACAATGGATGCCAAAAGGGAAAATGAGGAGGATAAACTTGTGCCAAGAACAGCATTTCACTCGTACTTGCTATAACATGCATTGTTTTCATAATTTTGTGTGCCATTTATGATCTAATTAAGACAAGAAAAATGTTCACTGTTGAATGACACCCACCAATGAGCACACTCACTGCAATTGTTATATGCAATTATATTTTCATAATAGTATCTTATGGATTTTGTACAGGATGCACAAGCAATATATGGCTAATTCCATCTACAGTGTATTGATCCATTCAATCATCAATCCAATCAATCATCAATCTTATCAATTCAGATGGCATCTCATCACTATTGAAATGCCATGCGTAACACATCGTACCACAAGAAACTGCTGGTTAGCTACCTAGTGATCCCAATGAAGGCAACCTCCTGTCTTGTGATGTTGTTTACCAGAGATACACCCACATTCTGCAGTGACAGGATTATCTCCTGTTCAGCCAGATGGGCTTTCTCACTCTCACACAGTAGCTTGTAGACGCTGTGTTCCTCGGTAAACAGCACAACACGCTGCAGACCTTTCAAGGATCAGGAATAAAACCAAAACATACAAATGAGTGGTTCAACTGATGATAATTTTACGATAATTTTAAGATAATGATATGAAACTGGAAAGAAATTATAACTGAACGAAGCAGACAGGAGAAGAGTCACTGAGCGTAAATATCTGCCAAGAAAAATCACAGACTGATTGTAGGTCAAATCCTACCCTCATGGAACGAAAACAAGAAGAAGTTTCCCTCATGCAAATCTTTATGGATATCCTAACAAAGACAAGAAAACACAACAGCTGCATGAAACTGTACACCTGTCTTATAAAGTTTGGCACATTAGGATGTTACAACTAAGCAGATGTCTACCTGCTATACTGTGCTATCAAGTAATACAAATATTAACTCGAAAAACTGAACTAATCAGAATAGTATTGCACACAACGCACTTACAAACAAATGTTATAGATACGTCGATGTTAATAGGGCAGACCCAAAGACATCAGCTACCTGTTCGCTCTTCAGTTTGCCACTGTATTTGCCACATTTCCAGCACAGCTCTCTGGAGCCAGTAGGCTCTTTCCAGATGTAATAACTAGCTTTACCAGGCTCTAGCTCCTCCTTCTGACTTCGCTTTTGGGAACTGCATTTTAACAGAGTACAAAGTGTGACAACCTGAAATCAAACATTTCCATCTCCATCTATCAGGTCTAATTATGATATACAAAAACAGCAAAATTTGTTTCAGTTATGGTTTCATGGCTAAGATCAAAATAAAAGATCAAATAAAACCAACAATCAGCACATTACTCTCTCCTTTACACTGCATACATTTAACCGTTGTAGAGAAAAATTCAGTCCTACTAGCAAACAAAGTTGTTCTGAAAACTGATACTTAATGCTTAGATCATCAAACTTTTCTTGTGATCCGTTGCAGTTCTCCAGCTCTTCTCTTACCTTTGGTAAAACTGCACAATCTGGTCTTTGGTGTGATTGATGAGGAGGAAGGGTGCAGCACCATCGTGGTAATCAGAAAAACGAATCACCGCACAATATTCTGACAGATTCACATCTACGATTATCCCACTTTGCTGGGAAAACGAGATGGGTATGATGTGATAAATATGAGGAATCTGTGAGGATCTGTGAAAAGATCCTCACTAATGACGCTACTGGAATACTGTTTTGACACTCACAGTGTTGTCCAGACGCAGCAACAAGGAGTTCTCTGGCTGTGAGAAGTCTATTGTCAGAGGAGGTGATTCACTTCCTTCAACTTTTATCTTGAGCCGCTTTGTGCCTTTCTCTGGCCAGAAGGGAATAGCTGACTGTATGGGAATACAGTCAGTAAAAGTATCAACCGCTGAATTCTCTGTTCACCTTATTCAGTGATGGCTCAATGCAGAGCACAAGTCATTACATCTTCGAAATCCTTTAGAATTCAATGTCATCCTCTTTTTCAGGGACAGAGTACTGCTTGAATTTCCTCTGACCTGCTGTGGTTCAGTCTTTGTCCAGCTGTGGTGGCACTCCTCTCTGATCATGATCATGTAATTGGTTATGTTGACCAGCAGGTAAAACGGCGTGAAGGACACAAGGCGGGTGAGACTGAAACTACTTGCATCAATCTTCACACCAACCTGGGTGGTGAGACAAATAATGCAGATCCATAACATCAAAATATGTTCAACAGGACAATGTAATACTCAATGTTGCTCTATGTAATTAAGAAAAAATTGCCCATCTACTGGAGAATAAAGCATTCCCAAAGCAGCCCAGTGACTTTGGCAATCAGAAGACCTTTACCTCTGTCAAGTATAAAGTTATGTTTGCCAATTCTTACCCGATAATCTTTATCTTTGCCTTTACATATCACATCTCCAGAGCTACCTACAGTATCCAGTGAGAAGGCTGCTGACAGTTCACTGTTTGATACAATGAGATGGATCTGAGAGATAATGGAAAACACACATACAAACACACATTTTTGTCATACATGCACTCTGGAACAATGTGAAAATGGATGTGGTCTGTGCATCTCCAGCACCCTCATGTAACAATCCAGACAATATCTATCAAACCCACCTTGTTGTTCTGCAGGATGCCTTGAGGCTTAAGGGAGAAGAGCAAGGGCATCTTATAGTCCTCAGGGTGTTTGACCTGGATGTCACCAGCCTTGTACGTGAGCAACTTTTCTGTCTTGTTCTCCATCCAGTAAGGTGAATGGATAGCAACAACAGTCTGTCCTTGGCCATATTTAACATGCACCGCAATGTCTACTTCACCGCTCGTCCCCTGATCATACAGCATATCTTCAGCACGGGGTGAGTGGAATGAGATGTAGGTGAACTCCTCCTGGTCACTGCAGAGTCTTAATGACAGATTTATTTAGGGTGTCAACAGCAGAAATCAGCTAGGTCAAGATAATGTTTGTGATTTCGAGAGAGCACTATTAATCTTTTTAAATCATCTTTTGACATTGTGCACACAAGCTTGAGAGTTTTGAGAGTACACAGTTTGATGGGGCAAGTAGTTGCAATCATAAAAGCGAAAATAGAGAGAGGTCTGTGACAAAGAAAGCTAAATTATAGGATCAAAGGTTGGAATACAAACTTGTAGTTTGCTGCCCAATCCTGACCCAAGTAGTCGATTAGACGCAGGTTAAGAGTTGACTGGTTGATGATTGCTGTATGCAGCTGTGCAGAGTGGCCTGGCCCTAAGATGTCCTCAGAGGTGCAGTCTCCATTGAGCTGTTTATTTTGGGCATTGAAAATATACCAGAATTAGGAGTTAAATTTCGAAAGATCAACTGAAGTGCACATTTTAAACCGCAGCCTGTGTTAGTATGGTCGAGACAACACCACAGATTGATCAAATGTAGCAAAGTACCATTTTCATAAGCCGTAATGCAGAATCATGAATCATAGAATACAATGTTTTGCATTTGGAATGTTAAGTCAAAGTCAACTGCCATGTAAAAACTGAGTTGAAATGGCGCAACAGATAGAGGACAAATAGCAATGACAAGCCTCGCTGCAACCTCTGCATTTACTTTTCCAAGTCAGATATACCTCAAGTTTGAAGGCAAGGTTGTAGGGTAACAGATTAGTTAATAATGTGGATGGCCAGAGGTGAAGCACAAATGGATCATCAAAGTTCTCCTCAGCATCTCCTGTGTTTTTGAATGATATATTTTCTTTTAGTGGCACAAGGTTAACAATCAGCACACCAGTTCCGCCTCCACGACTACGGCAGGTCTGTTGCAGATGTGTTTCAGATTGCTGATTGCTGAAAAGTTTGTAACTAAAGCCCTCGGAGCAATCGAATGGCTCAGGTTCGTTATCAGGGTGATCCATTACTGGCTGAAGGCTTAACTGAGACCTGCAGGGGGAGGCAGAGCATTAGAAACAACTTTGATGCATCTGTGTGTATGTACAGTATGGGATGAGGCAAAGGAGAGAGGTTGAGTGAACTGAGAAGAAAAGGTAGATGAGTGCAGTTTGAATTTCCAAAAAATATTGATTTGTGTGTGAAAATGCATCCTTTCACCGATAAGAGTTCAGAGGGACACAGAACTCCTCATTAGGCACAGCAGTACCCAAACATCTCGATCCATCCAACACTTTCATTGGGATAGACAAATGATTGATGATCTGTGTAAAATAAAATGCACTTCAATTGTGCTCAAAATTATATATTTATGTAGTCTGTAATGAATAATTTTACCAACAACGTTAAGAATTCAGATGACATTTATTAAACTAACGAAAAAGGAAATGGGCAGGCTGGAAATTTTAATACACCATATAACGACACATCATTCACATAAACTTTGTTAGAAAAAACAAAAAGTCAATGATATACCTGGAGAGGAGAGCGGATCGTGATGAACTTGCTGCCTTCCACAGTGTATATATGGCAAACAAGGAACTGTATGAGACCTGTCTCTTTATGCATCACACTGTGCATTCTCCTGCCAACCTTGATAAGGGGGATCGTACCTGCAGACGTGTGGCCGACTGGAGCTGAAATGAACAGAGATGAAGATGGTGAAATAACCACCGTGGTTAACACACTACACTATCATCTCTTACTTGGCTGTATGTAGTAGTCCTTTGCACTCAAGGAAGTCATGGCTGAGAACTGGTCAGAGTCCGCTGTAGCCAAATAATCCATACCAAATATTTCTCCGTCCTGCAGCTCAGTGGTTCCATTGATACTTTGCTTGCCAATTAGGCAAAACAACACACTGTGGGTGACAGAGATTGGCAAACCCAGGCAGTTTTTCACCACAAAAGGAGGCTCATCTTTCAGCAAACACTCGGCAGTTTCATGGGCAGCCTCTGCAAAAGCCTGAGGACAGAGTATGAACATGCAAGTAGTGCACATATCATAATAAATACACACAACTGGTGCACAATCAGAAAATGTATTTTATCTCTATCCTATCTGTTTCTGGTATAATCCAGAGATTGGTCAAAAAGGAGGTTCAGATTCAGAATGGCATTCTACTTGTCTTAATTTCAGGATGAATTTCAGGATGAAATTTCAGGCCGTGCAAAAAAGAAAGCACTATTCACAGGCATTTACTTACTGTGCCCAAATTGGTCAGCATGCACAATCCACATTTTGAGAGCATGATGTTAAGCTGGTCCTGACTGCTGATGTCAATGACAGTTTTGTAGTCTGGAACATGGTAATCTGTCTCATCTGACTTGCCGGGGGACTTCACTGCCTTCCTCTTCATCTGGTACAGAGGAGGTTTAATCAAAAGAAGGAGTTTTATCAAATTTGCTACAACACATAGATGAGAGGTTAAGGATATTGACATGCTGCGATCTAATGTGTGCACCTTAAAGTCCAGCACCCACGGTCTGAGACCATCTTTCCTCTCATCCTCTATAGGTTCCAGTAGTGGTTCCCACACTCCCACCACCTCATTGTGATAATAAACCTATCGATAAAATCAACTTTAAGCCCTTTCAAATTTATGCGTTTGCTTGTGGGTGATTGTGGTACCTCTAGACTGAGCTGGCTTTGTAAATCGATGAGTGTGGTCCAGTCCTTCACATCTCCGTAGAAAGAAGCCTTGGCAAGGAGCATCGGAATGGTGCGGTGACCCACTCCGGCCTCCAGAGCCAGACAGATCGATTTAATGGATACCTGCAGTACGGATGACATATCAGTTGATGGCTAAGAACACTGTGCTCTCATCATACACCTATTAAGTGAATTGACAATTACAGAGACCATTACAATTGTAGGATTAATTCATCAAGTATACCTGCAATGACTCTCCCAGTGGCATTACTGGGGTCTGTGTTTGAGTGAATTCATCTCCGTTTTCCTCCAAGAACCAGAGTTTTAAATCCCTCCAGTCTTGTCTTTCCCACAGATTTGGGGGCACGGACTGGTTGGCCATCACTGGTGTCTCAGTTGTGGGAGTCAACACTGCGTAAATATTGATTATGCTGTTGATAGTGATTGGAGAGACCTGAGGAATAAAAAGTTACACAGCAGATAAATCCAAATGTTGAGTTCGATACACTAAAACATTTTTTGTAATCCAAATGACAGTATCCCACCACCAAGTTGCAGTGCAGCTGTTGCTGATTTGTTAATTGACTGTTTACTGATGATTGTTGATTAATTTAGCAACTGACCATTTTTAACTGATCATTTATGAGGACATACGGCATGATAATAGATCAAATAGCTAAAATACTTTAACATCTGTGCAAATGAAATATTTATCCGTTGAATAAGTGATAAATACTCCAACTTCAATATTTCTTGTATAATTACAGTATAATCAAATTCACAGTATTTAACATTAAATTACATTGATACTGCCTTTTTAACTGTTACATCAGGCGATTTGAGAACAACCTCTATGCTGATGTGGTCTAAAGTGAAGATGTGTGTGACACCCCTGCAAAGACATGTTTCTTAACCAAGTACGTTGAAGTTACCTTCAATGTGAGGGTCTCAATGCTGACTTGCATAGACTGTGGGGAGTCTGAAGATTGGACAGAGCAGTAAGACACCTGACATGGCTGCAAAACTGTCGTCACACTGTGTGTCCTCTTCTCTGTCAAAAAAGGACAAGCCACTACCTGCACCATGATAGTAATACATCAGCGTTCGTGTAACATCATGTATATTGTGTCAAACATCTAAGCATTGCATCAAAATTGAAGCACAAACCATGAGCTCCTTTATGATGGCAGTCATCTGTGATCCCTCTGTGGCACTTTTACTCACAACCTCACACTGCATGGTCACCACCAGGGCCGATGCATCACCTCGTGTGAGATCGGCAACAAATACAACTTCTGGGTTTTGTACTATGATGTTCATCTCCATCTTTGACACCACTGGAGAAGTAACTAAGAAGAGGAAATTTTTAGGTCATAGTTAAGTCAGATAGTCAGTCACAATAGTCAGAACAAAGCTGATCTCTGACCTGGGGCAACTGGGCCAGTTTTCTTTTTTTCTCCCAGCTCTGCAGTGCTGATGGTAGGAGGTGCTTGAGCGTAACCCTCCTCTGAGGCTTTGAGAAAGATGTCAGCCACAATGAGGAGGAATTCCATACTGGCGCAGAGGTACACATCCTGTATCACTGTTTCCAGAACGGTGCCGTCATCACCCTGACTTAAATTAATCTCCATCATTTTGTTTTTCTCTGCCCCAGGACGCATCGCCATCATCCTGGATGAGACGACAGTTCAGCCATGCTAATGATGATCAAGACACTATCTATTTACATTACTACATAGATAAATGAGACCAATTTTTTGGCTGTGCAGGAGACACAGAAGACATCCTGCGTGTTACATGCTACAACATCATGAACTTTCATCAAACATTTTGGTCAGAGAGAGAAAACAGATGGTGTGTAGATATTCCCATTACCTAGGGGTGAACAAATTGATGTTGGGCCGCTTATCTTCTAGAATGCAGGAGGAGAGACTGACAGAGGCTTTCATGGAGCTGTTGGAGTACATGTAGACAGAGGTGGAGATGGTTCCAAGAGAAACTTCAGCCAGCTTTAGCTGCTCATCATGCAAATCCAGGTGCTGCTAGATGGAAACACGAAAATCTTCAGTCATGAGGACATTCTCCCCACCCCTTCAGGGGATATGCTTGTCATGTGTGTTTCTGAATCAAGACACTGTTCATGGTTGGATATTCAATGCATGTACTGCATGCACTGACTTTTTGAGAAACTCTGAAGCTCATTCGGGGGAAGAAGTTGGGGAGTGATGGGCCTTAGTTCAACCAGCACACTAACTGAATGCAACAGATGCATACAGACATATGTATTGTGTTTGAGATTGTGTGATACCTCTTTTCCGTTAGATCTATGTAAGACCACGGTCATGCTGTCAAATGTGAAGTCTAACTTGAGGGTAGTCTTCAGTATCACGTGGTGCATATTTTGTACACCAGCAGCAGCTACCATCCAACGATCTATGAATACCAAAATCAGGTTTTCAGAGAAACAGACACAAATGAACAGCAAATGACATTTTTTGTGGGGTATGTTCTTACTGCTAGTAGGTGCAGTTACAACAGAGGACTGTGATTCTTTGTGGGATGCAGAGTCTAACTTATGGACATGTGGATGACTTGGAGGGGGCACTGCATCAGAGGTTTCCGACAAGTTCTCATTCCAAATTTTTATGGTTACTGTAATGTCATCCTGACTAAAAATCAGCTAGGGAAAACCAGAATAAAAACAATCAAAACTGAGAGGTATTAAGATTATGCACCACTCACAAAGATAAAGGGAACTCTAAAACACATCCTACATCTCAAAGGATGAATTATCCCTGTAGGAAATCTTTATTTATCATATAGTGGAATGCATTGTGAACAAAACTTGAAAATGATCAATTAGTGTTGCTTCATGATTGGACAAGGTGATTTTTGAGTAGTTTTTATACGTCGATGTTAGAACAAACTCACATTTATTGGGTTGAGGCGAGCAATAACCTCTACGTCAGGTATGCGATGATACCAGTTGGATGCCAAATTCCGCTGAAGAATTAAATTCAAGCTGATCGGCGTTAGTAGGAGAGTCTCTCCCTGAAAATGGCAACCATCATATGTTGTCCTGGAATTGACCACAACACATCAGTAAATATGAACATGATAAAATATTGGATAATAAGTTTAGCTCTACATCTCATCACTTTTTTCATGGTCATGAAAAAATATCTAAAGATTGCTAGTCTCTGACCTGTACATCTTCAGGTCACTCAGTTTCACTGTCATTATGTCTACAACAGGTGGGATTTCAACCATTTTTCCTGACTGGAAGGCAAAACGGTTCTTGAGAGACAACAGACCAAGGTCAGCGACGATGACATTGATGGAGTGAGAGGATTGTGGAACAAAGATGACAGGGGCATTAAAATGGACTTCCAAAGCAATCCGCGTGCTGCGCTCTGCCAGTTCTTTGACACCTGAGGCTGCCCTCTCTGCAGCTTGAGCACTTGCCTCAGCAAGTGCCTCCTTAGCTGCTTGGAAGTTATTGATGAAACCCTGTGATGTTTGAAAAGAGTCATTTTGAAAGCACTAAGAGCATTCAGAGATGGAAAGTAAAGTGAACTTGCTTATCCTGCCCCATAACACCAACACAGAGACAAACTGAACTTTGGTCTCTATCCCGTAGATCTCTGATGTTAACATTAACTTGTCAATTCACTCGCAATTCGCCAGGTACAAAGATTTCCACAAGTATACGCTCTCATGATTGGGGGTTTCAAAGTACAGTAATAATTCAACATCTCTCAAAATAATGTATGCAATTCTTGGGAAACTTTGGGGGATTATGACACTGCCATAAATCTTACCAGCATAGAGGAGAGAAACTTGTTGATGAAGATGACTTGGATGCATCCTACAGTTAACGTGACTGAGGTGTCAACTTTACCCAAGTCAAGATAAGCATCTCCCTGGGTTGCATCCGTGTAAGTCACCATGTGGAGGGCGAACACTTCTTTATCTGCAATTGAAACTGCCTGAAAGACAAAAAGGAAATTCTAAATTTGAAAGACATATTATGACGCAAGACGTATTATGCAACAATGGACAGGCTGATCATCAAACCTTCCTATAGAGGGCATCTTTTTCACAGTTGACAACAATAATGCTCTTCAGATTGGCGAGAACTTCCATTTCCGTCTTCCTAAAGAGAACCTCAGAAGCAACACCTGAAAAGAGAAGACTTGAGTGAGAATGCACCAAACTGCTCGACATTGTTAATATCTTAACCTGGGAACAAAAATAGAATTTCTTACCTTCAATACTTATCTCTGAGATCCTGGCTTTCTGTCCTCCAATGAAGACTTTGAGACATCTTAGATCAGCTCTGATATGCAGAGTCACCATATCAGCAAACTTAGATGTTTTTGATGCTGTGTAAAAACATGATTATAGTTTTTTTTTTTTGTAAAAATGCTAGTTGTTTGTGTGTCTCAATAGGTGGTGACTCACACATACTGAAAATGCTGCAACGCTACAACAAGACATCAGCAAAAAATGAATCTAATTAAGGATACAATTACTTTTTTTCTTGATTTGTTCTGATTCTTCCTTTCTCTCCTCCCCCATCTTTCCCGGTATCTCGTCTGCAAACCTTAAAGTTTTTGAAGCTTGATTGAAGCAAGGAGAGATATGAGCAAAATCATGATCTATTGAATAGTCTGCCCATGCTGTATCACTAACATTAAGTACTGACATTTCTGACATGCCAGCAGAATGGAAGTGAATTCATTTACATGGACATCAATACTAACAACATAAAAACTACTAAATGTAAGCTGGCAGTTATACAAGTGCAAATCAAAATTTGACAGATAACACTTCAGCAATAAATACTTTTCCCCATGGCCACGGCGGTGTCAGTTTTTTTGTCTTTTGCAACTTCAGATTCTATCTCATCCTCCTCAGGGATGGTGGCCAGATCCTCGTGTCGTCCCTCCTTGTTTATGGATGGAGGCATCAAATTGTAGAGGAAGTTCATTGCACTGAGAAGAGCTTCCGTATGAAGATGCACATCCAGGGAAGGGAAGCTCACCTGGCAGGAAAAATTAGACCATCAGAGGAGCAGCTAAGGTGGAGCGATTACGGAATCAGGCCAGAGAGGCAAGATTGAGACAGTTTGGTCATGTGCAGCAGAAAGATGTTGGAGCTGCCAGGAAGGATCTGCCAGGTGGGAGGTTAAGAGGACGACCAGAGAGAAAGTTCATGGATGGAGTTTAAGAAGACATGAGGGCAGTGGGTGTTTCAGGTAATGGTTGGAAGGACAGAAGTAGGTGGAAAAGGATGATCTGCATTGGTGCCCCCCAAAGGGAACAGCCAAAACAAAGAGAAGAAGACCAAGAATCAAGGATTCAATACTTGGTGATGCATTTATTTACTTTCACAAGCTGCTCCGTATTTTTGTGAAGAGATTTGAATTCGGGACCATTTTTATCAGCCTGAAAAGAAAACAGGGGTGAAGTTATTGTGGTGACATTTCAAGGAACTAGACAGGAAATGAAGCAACACCGTGTCAAGTTTAATGTGTGACAACTACCTTCATGTATTCCAGGGTGAGCAGGTGATTCTCTTTTTTGTCCTTTGTTGTGATCAGGTCAACCGCTTTGCCGTCCGATTCTAAATAAGGAAAACTAAAATTAAAAAAACACTCAATGGAGAGTAACTTCCATTTGTTTATATAGAACGTGCTCATAAGAAGCAACTCTTAACCCATGTATTCCGGGCATTTGAGGCAGATCTCTTGAAGGCAGGCATTTGTAATCATGTTAGAGGTACGTTGTATCAGTTCGGATCGTAGACCTTCAATGTCCAAATGTAGCACAGTGACATCATGACCCCATGACATTCGACATAGTTGTACAGACAGCTACATAGGAGGAGGGACAAAAACTGATTAAAACCATAACCATACACCTGGAATTTAATAAATTGGGAACTAAGAATTGAATAGTGTTCTGTGGGATGGCATTCAACAGGAAAATACATGTTAACATTGATGAAAAGATTTTACAAACACAAGCCTGAAATCCTCTTAAATACCTGATTGATTTCAAAAACCACTATCAAGTCAGTCAAGTTCCTGTGCTCTTCCTCTCTCTTTGTTTCTTCTGACTTTGGGAGACAAAGTGACACGGCAGCATCCGCATGCTGTGGCTCATTGGCATCTTGTGACATAAGAGTCTCTTTGGACAACTCTTCCTCCACTCCTGAAGATAGAAAGACATGCTTGGCAGGGATTGAAGTGAAAGGCTGGTGACAGATACGGGATGCTCTGTGTGTGAGGCTTACCCAGTGCGCCGATACTGATACCCTCGCATGACTCAAGCACCATAGAGGGCAATTGGTCCGTGACAATACGAGGTTTCCTGAGCTTGGCAATGTATGGCTTTTGGAATGGAAGACAAAAGATGCTCGTAAGAATCACTATAAGTCAATAAATTGCAAGAGGAATTATTCATTATGATCTAATTGCCATTTGGACTTCATATGGAGCAAATAACCATCTGGAGGGGTTTGAATGGGTTGGGGGAGAGGATGGGTTGCCTACCCATTCTCTCCCCCAACCCATGTAAAGTTTGATGGATGCCTTGCCTGATGTCATTTCGCA
This sequence comes from Carapus acus, assembly GCA_900312935.1. Lineage (NCBI taxonomy): Eukaryota > Metazoa > Chordata > Actinopteri > Ophidiiformes > Carapidae > Carapus > Carapus acus. The sequence goes on along the minus strand of OMPJ01046436.1, from coordinate 65,769 downwards.
TTCAAAAATTGACTTATGTCTGTAGTGGCATTGAAATTACAGTCAGTCAGAACAGATTCTCGCATAGTGCTGTTTTTACCTTTGGCGTGGTGTGTGAGGACATACTATGAACAGCTGCTCTGCTCTCAGGCAGCGGGATGCTGTCAATCAGCTCTAGAACACCTCGAACCTTGTCATCAGAAATTTGGACAGACAACAGCGGAAGCTCTCCAGATATCTTATACCTTGAACATTAAAGTATGTAAAAAACGAAGTCAAACACTTGGAGGCGGAAGCATGGGAACGATACCACAGCTGGACACTTACTTTGCCATTCGGGAATCTTTCACAAACATGGCCCTGCTGAAAAGTACATTGATGTCAACTGGTTCTAGTATGTGGAGTGTTGATTTTTTCTGCTTTCGGGCCTGCTTCCAGTTCTCATCTATCAAATATAAAAAATTAAAAATATATCAAGCTATATAATGCAATATTCAAAGAAAATTGATACATGTCATCCATCACCCATGGTGAGATGCTTAAATCTACCTGGTTTACTAAACAGGAATTGCAAGCTGCTCAAATGTACGTCAAAGCTGTGATATGCTCGGGACATGATGTCTTCCATGTTACTGGAGCTTACTGACAGCTGAGGCAGATCCTTCTTGCTCTGACTAGTCACCTGGACACAGTTACATACAGTACATATTGGAAACGACTGAACGCATTGGCCATCAATAATAATACCGAAAGATTGTTGAACCCTGTAAAAGACAGTTAATTTTTGATTTAATACAGTTTGCCCACCTTAAAATTTCCGAGATCTAGCAGCATGAGGTTCTGGGTGGCATCGTAAAAGCCAGTCTGTGGGATGATGACGTAAGAGGCCATTAGGTTGATGTTGAGGTCGAGAACTTTCTGTGTCTCGATTACATACATAAGACCTGCAAAAACAAAACATTATCAACTGAAAATAATTTAAGCAAGCTAAATTACTGAAAAGCGAGATTTGAGATTAAATAAAAATAACTTCTGTGATATAGAGGAATTGCAATAATATCAGTATTTATACACTGTTGTGAATATGGAGAAGATGGGAATGGGAGAAAATGGGGATGCACTTCCCGTGCTCCACTGGAAAAAGCAACTCACCAGTTGCTGTGCGGTCTCTAAATTGCTCCAGTTTCATCAGTGTGACACTGGTAAGATCATCCAATTGCAAATGCTCAGGGGGCACAACGAAGGCAGACATACTATTCACTGTCACCTTCACAAACACAAACAGGCGATAAAATATCAAATGCGCGTTTCATCTTCCTTTGGTACACGTGCAAAGATACACTACTAACAGCGTCGTAAATAATTTCCAGAGGAAGTGACTCCACGTGGAGGCGTTGATTGGCACTCTCATCCAATGGGTTTGTCTCAAAAAGGAGGGAAAGCAGCGGGGTTCCTGTGCCGGTGGTTGCCTCTCGTGATGACAGAAGGGTAGGCGCCGAGCGATTGATGGACAGACCTGTGACTTCGAAAAAGCTAAGCTGGGCTGTGATTCTAGACCAAGAGGACAAGTAAGAAAGTTGTTGTTTAAGGCTTCAGGTGACAACGCTGATGTCTGAAAATTTCAATAAATTAAGTGCTTTACAAATATTTTACATTCATAATACAGACAGGCAATAAAATATGGATCAGTCTACCGAACAAAGAACAACTTCTGGTCACATTCCAACATTTTTATAGACTCCCATGGAAAATCTGTACTGACCCAGCCACCTGGATAACAAAAAACAGGGGCTGCCCACATTGTTTTGACATGTAAACTAGTTTTAAAGCGATCGGGTTTCATACAATGACGCAGAAACTCCTAACATTTTGAGCTTCATAAAAATAGAGGTCTATGACACACTTGATGGCTTGGGCTCCGGGCCTCTGCGTTAGAGTGGATATGAGCTCGCCAACTGTCAGCCTCATGATTTCGTTTTTGCTTTTGTTTCTGTTTTCTTGAAATGACAGTGACAGCCTCTCCATGTGGAAGTTCACCCTCGTGTCCTCATACTGGCAGAAAAAACAAAATAAGTTGTATGGATCTTAAGCTGTTACATACAATAACTACAGTACATGGGCTAGATATAATACTATGTGAATTGTTAACAAATTGTAGACTACATAAAGATAACTATTGATTAAGAAATTCAGAGAAGATAGAAATCCACCTCTTTTGGCAGGTTGTGATTGACAGACGCTTCACTATATCCAATGGCAGTGTGAAGTTTGGCCTTCTCATCAGAGGTCCATAAATCATCAAATCCTTAAACAGGGTAAAGTAGGTTAAGAGGATAATCAGGTTGGAACCAGGTATTTACTAACACTTTGTTCCCACTTATACATAAATGCTTACCTTGTGACAATTTTGTGAGACAAAAATGTGCTGCAGACATCTATGGGTGTTCTTTGCTTCTTACCTGTGCTTTTGGGTTCATTTTCGTTTGGATTGTCTTCACCCCAATTCCACATCCAGCCAAACCAGCCTTTAGCATCCTCGTCCTCGTCCCTCATACCACGTCGGTAAATACACAGACCTGCCCTGCTTGCCTAGCAGCGAGTACATGTGGTCAGTGTGATCACATGGCTGGCATGCTTAAACATGAAATTTCAATATAAAGCAAAAGGCTTGTTGCTCTGACACACAACTTCATGCGTCATGTTTGTTGGCAGGGTTAGAAATTACCCTTCTGTATACCCAAAAGTGAGATAACCACACAAAGATATCATCATGTCGATACATATCATGCTAAATATGGGAAGTTTTACCTCCATCTCTGCCTGTTGTCTTGCCAATGTGATGTTAAAAAGATCCAATTTCCTCTCGAGTGGCTGAGGTCAAAATGACAGAAAATAAAGTTAGGTTTGTGCACAGACTATAGCAGTCTCTTGCTACTTGATTTTAAAGATTCAATATATATTTAATTTAATTCAATTCAATTCAATTCAATTCAATTCAATTTAATTTAATTTAAATATACTAAGATTAGAATATTTATGTGAGGAAAGAACTATGTTTTGGAACCAACTACGGCTAAAATGTCGAATGACATGCTTGATCAAAATAAAAATATGCAGACAAGGACAGTTCATACTGGAGAAAAATTAGATCATAATTCATTCAGAGTCTGCCCAGTACCCATCGTAATCCTCCTTTCTCACCTCTAGTTCCTTGATTACGTCCTCACTTGGTGTCTTTTGTGTGATCTTCAACTTGTAGTGCTTCTTGTAGGATTTCACCATTTGCCGGTGATCAAAAATTTGTTGCCAGGACCACATTTGCATCTGTGGTTTCACATCCACTTCTAGAGTGCCTGTTATGGCGTATTGCCACCTGAAAAGTTAATTAACGCACAGTCATCTATACAATAAGGGCAGGTAATGGAATCAACACTTGTGGCAACGGTTTCTGACCATGAGCGAGCGTTTTCATGAACAGGGACCTCGGGTCTGTACTTCCTGTATGGCAGGTTCCTTGACATGACATCCACTGAGCCCAAAACCTCAAGAAAGCTCACATACTAGTGTAAAACAAGAGCTTGCAGTGAGTTATTTACAAAGCAAAATCTGGAAGGCCATGAATGATGATTAAAAACTTAATCTAATTTACTATCATCGTAGTTTACTCTACGTATCCTCTTCTCCCTTGTGTCAAACCATTTTAAACATTTAAACACTTACCTGGTGTCGACCGAGCTCAATAACGACCTCACTGAGATTGACTATCACTTCCACATTAGGAGTTGAGAAATTCACATCTGACCTTGGATTCATCCGCAATTTAGCAGCAGCTGAGATTGGGCGAAAAACTGTAGACCAGCAGCAATGAAATGTTAACAGTAAGTTGAAGCAATCCTTGCATAACGTGTATGCATACATGTGGAATGGAGACAAAAAATTCTGGATTTTTAAGGACATGGATGCAAAGATTTTTGTTGCTTTCATTAACCAGATCAATGAAAATTGTTGCAACACAGCATCAAAATTATAGAGGGTGGGGGCTGCAGAGGCTCAGTCCATAGGGATTTGTCTTAGGAGCCACAATGTGGTTGGTTCAAGTCCTGGGCAGATCACAAACTTACTGCAGTCATGGCTGACAGGAAGAGAGTTGTCGAGTTGTGTGCTTTTCTTCATACTTAGCTAAAAAAAAACAGAGGGTAGGTCGTATTACATCTTCTATCTTTCCATTTTCAAAGATCTAATAACACACATATAATTAGGAGTCTCATCTTGTGACTTTGATAACAGCATGCATGGTTTACTTTACATGTCTATAGTAACAAGCATGGAAAGTTTAGAGGAAACTGTAGAATGCGTCATGATAAGGACAACTTACCAATGCCTCTTCAGTACTGCTATTTGAGAAAATCACAGAGTTCACATTCCAGTAGGAGTATAAGTTATCGAGCTGAACCAACTGAGGGAATCACAAAACCATGACATGTGAACAGCTGTAAACCACAGCCTTGAAATAAACGCATCTACTGATCAAAAACCTGAATGACTGAAATGTTACAAGTTACCATGTTCTTTGACTGCATCCTATATTTTCTATAACTAATAAAAATGCTATTTCTCAAAAAATATGAAAAATATGGTGTAGTACCTTGTAGAAAAGCCTGGAATTCTCATTCAGAATACTTGGATTCCAGTTTTCATCGGCAGTCTGTGAGAAAAATCCATTAATACAGAAATATGTACATATTCATATCAGGTGGCTTTAAAGATATACCGGTAAGTCACATGAGATGAAAGGTGGATAAGTGAAGGAGCACAGCAACACATTACCCGAAGGCTGAGGTTCTCTAGTGACACTCCAAATGATAGAGGACAATTTGGACTGCTGATCTGGGAGAAATACCATAAAACAACTTAAAACTGACAGAGTTAACAATATAAACTGCACAACATACAGGTTGTTTTTGATGATGGTTGATATAATACTCACATCATCCTCATAGCGGATGTGGATGTTGCCGATTATGACCTGTAGATTTTTGATGACTTGAGTGACCATCTTTTCCATGTAGGTGTCTTGTTTTTCTGCCTCGGGATTCTCTATAAATCCCACATGAATAGAAATAAAAATATGACTTTTCAACCACATCGCTTCGCTAAAGTTTGCAATATGACTGCATAGTCGCCTGGTCACTTTGTTCAGCAGCCCTCATTTTTGTTTCCTCAATACGTTGTAGTTCCCTCTGGCGTGCCTCCAGAAGCTGTTTCTCCTCCTTTTCAGCATCATATTTCACACCTGTAATATACCTGTACCTTACACCATGGCATGGCTGGCTACACATCCATATTACATTTCAGCAGGATCTTCATTGTGAGTGACCATTTATCAGTTAAACCTGAAAAATTTACATGTGGTTAAGGTTGTTAACTTACTTGCAGTTGGAACTACGAGCAGATAAACACCATCCAGAGTTGCCTCCACTGACTGAGTGTATAGGTTCTTCCAGGGAATCTTTAATGCCAGTTGTCCTGATTCCAATATAGAATTGTATTTAGTTCCCCTACTGAATGTAGAGATGTCCCATTTTGTTGAGGTGGGAAAATATGTTTTGGCACTGAATATACAATCTCACCTATTTGTCCTGCCCTCACTCTGCAGGGTATGTCAAATTTACTCTGTATTTAAAAAATAATAGTAACATGATTAGGCATGTAACAATAAGACTGATAAGTAACTGCGAGAGCACAGGAACTTACCAAAATATTCTCCTTTATCTCAAGATTTGTAAGGACAGCATCACCTGTGGTTCAACAAACAACTTAAGTACATTACAATTCATTGCATGCTTGACGTTTACAGACGAAAACTATGCTGTCAAAGGTTTAGAACTTCGAGACATTTGGCCTGTGAGACAGTTATCACTGGGCGAATGATATTTTGATTACGTTTCTCGTCTCTCACATTAAAAATAAACACAAAAACGACGAAAAGACATTCGTAAAATGACGGGAAGACTCGTGTAATTCAGGTATGATAGCAGTTTGATAGTTTGAAAAACATCCCAACCAACAGCGGGGTGTCTGGATGACGGTATTTCTGGAGGTGATGATGCTAATGGGGGAAAATGGTGGGTCTTTGAGTGTTTGTCTTTTAGAGTTTGAAAGTTTAAATGCTGAGGAGCTCCACCAGCTCCATCTTGGAAAGCCTTGTGATTACTGCTGATATGATCTGGCGCGATACAAATAAAATTGGACTGGATTGAAGTGAATTAGTGATACATGCGTCACAGGTTGGCTAGGTTGCTAGCAGCCGCTTATTCTGCTACGCCACAATCCACGGAGCAAAGCTACCTCCCCAAATGCCGAGTTTCAGTTGCGAACTGTCAAGATTGACGACGTAGTCCCCTATGATGCGGTTGAGGACGTCGACCACCATGCTTTCGAACACCATGCTGCCGTGTTGGGCTGGGCAGTCGTCTGTTGACGCCGCGCTTGGCACCGATTGAGTTCTGAAACTCGACGGCCGACTGACGTGATGTCGGCCAATCGTCACATCTGCACTGTTTCCTTACCTGCGTGCAACCGGCATGACGTCACCACTGCGTCACAATTCCTCACTGGCGGGAACCAAGCGCCTCTTTTCAAATGTAGTCAGTGCAGTTTGGAACCATGTCGTAGCACATAGCGCATCACTTACATCACATTTGCTGTTTTTGCAAGACTGCATACTGTTCCACACTATGACAAAACATGTGTTTTACAACATCCCTTTAATAAACATATGATTTTGCACATGACTGGCCATCCCAGCTATTTTCAAAATGCTATTTCATTTTTTATTATTATTTTTTTTTCATTTTAACAAGAACAAGATGCGTCATCTTTTCTAGCTAGAATCACAGTAGTGCTTGAAAACGAGTAAGCTACAAGTATGATAGTATGATAACTACTATTTTAGCTTAGTTATGATACAAGGCAAAATACTGACATTCTCGAGAAATAAACACACAAGATTTGAATAGTGGATACACCACTACTGTGCAAAAATACAGAAATTATCTGCTAGATAATCTCTCTCAGTCTAAACAATCTGTGATTTAGCTTTGAGAACCAACTAAGTAGAGTGGTATAGAGCATTAGGGTGCAGAATGAAAAAAAAATGTCATTGAATTCCTACATGACCTCTTACAAAAGAAGTAGTTGATTCAAAGGTTTTGAGACAACTCCCATAACAATTTTCCTTCTGAGTGTACCAGGTGTAGGTTTGTCTAGCACTTTAATTCGGAGCTCCATCTTGAGTAAGTCCTCCTGAATTAAACCTGTAAAAAAGAAATCCTCATTGAACACGGGATTGCGACAGTTCTTAATTGTGGAGCTCTTCTGCCGTTGCTGCCTCCCCGGAGTCAGGCACAGACTCAGACCGCAGTTCAGAGGTCGTAGGTCCGCCTCATCACGTAAACCTTCCACAGACACCACTCGGATTTTGACTGAGGACTGGGATGCCGTCAGTGATGCCAGAGACGATGTGCAGTGCTCAGCAGACAGCCTTACTTTACCTTGGCCCAAGAAAGGTAGGACATGCTCACGATGAAGCTGTTTTTCACAGTGCAGAACATCCAACTGGAAGAGGATGGGCGGGGCTAGGTTGGTTAAGCTTTCCGCAGAATTAGGGTAGCATCTGGAAGACACTCTTGAAGTGGAGCCTTCCACCACCATCTGCTCTCTGTTGAGGATAAGAGATGGACAGGATGTTGCTCCAGAAAGGTGGCCACCACCTAAAACTGGAACAGTGAGGGAAGGCGAAGATATGCTTGAGGAAAGCATAGTGCTCTCGATCTTCCCTATTTCTGAGAAGCTTTTGCTGGAAAATGCAGAGAGAAATCCAAACAGGGTTGACGGCGTCCTGGGCAGGGTTGTCTTTTGTGGTGGTGCAAGTGCAGCCGAGGTCTGACATCTTCGGTCCAAGACATACGCAGGGCACTTTGAGAGCAGCAAGGACTCCTTCCGTTGAGTGTTGGGCTTCTCATACATCCTCACCAGACCATATCTGTCAGCGCAAAATGCAGAAAGTTTGGGCTTGTGTCCCCTCAGTCTCACCGATCGTTTTGAATCCCCCACTTTCATATTTTTTGGTGGTATTTTTGTATTCTTGTCTGATGGGACGTTAGGGTGGAAAGGGTTGGTCTCTTCTGATGGTGGAAGGCTTTTCTTGCGGAGACGTGGTGGTAAACAGAATTCTGGGATCTTGTCTGGGGTGAGAATGTTGTTGTGCAGACCCCGACCAGTTAATTCTGTTCTCCCCGTGTTGTTTTTGAACTCAACTGGAATGCTCTCCATGCTTGCCCAGATTTTTCCAAGGAACCACATTATTGTTCCTTAATCAGTCGTCTGCTTATTCTGATGTTGTTGAGAAATCCCTGCAAAATAATGCATATGAAAGAAATTTATTTCTGAAAAACATTTATGAATCACTGCTTTGGCTTATGGCAGCATCCAAATGTGGCACCTGGACATGAATACAATACAAATTATGCATTATCATAATTTCAGTGAATTGAATATATTTACCCACCATGTTGACTATTTAAGGATTGTCGTATCTTACCCAGTGCAGAAGAAGAAGTTATTTCTCACCTGATGATGATGTCTTGTGCGTCTTGAGGAAGCTGTGTGAGTTGTGTGGTGTGGCTATGATGGTGATGGCTTTTAAAGGCAAATGTCAGACACTCAGTCACTGGTCACCTACCCCACCTGCAGTCAGGCACACACACACACACACACACACACACGCAGGAATGATTATCACATGCGATCAGAAGAGTTTTACTCCTTTCAGATGACTTATAGTCATACTGCCTCAGAGAGGCATTAATCTCTTGCTCTAATCTCTGTTGCGAAAGATTATGTTTGTATGCTGTAAATAGTAAGTAATGGTAATGTTGTTGTTGTGTCTGTAGGTGTGTCCACTCTACGTTGCTCATTGGTAGTTGACCTCTGGATCAAATGGCCAGCACCCCACGCTTATTACGCACTTCCACCTAGCACCTCAAACACTCACGACCTTTGCGTGGCAGGTGGTCCATAGCAGGGAGTGACATGAAACCGACTCCATTCAGTATGAAAATCTAACTTTACTTCAACGCACGTCTGTCCTTTCCAACAATTTGCATCTTATGGAGTATGTGGAATATTTTCAGGACCACACAGTTACCCTAGCATGTGTGCAACAGTCCCATTTGAGTCTCGTTTCCACTTATTGTTACACTTCTCATCTGCTTACTGTCTTTGGTACAAAGGTCTACAGAGAACCCTCCCACTTGCTGGGCCTCCATTCTATGACTTGATTTCTGCGTTGCATATTGAAACCGTAGGATTATTCTCAGTTTCACATTGGAGATTGTTAAAATACTGCAGCATATCAGAGTACCTTTGAGTATGACATACATAATCAGACTCAAAACGGTGCCTGGCTTGAAAGCGGTTGGTGTGATTCAGCTGATCTGCACTCCTAGTGGAGATAAACCACAGCTGATTGTAAGTTAGACAACCTGCTTTTCACCACTAGAGGGTACACATGGATTGTCTGTACCATCTGTGAACTTCCCTCTCCCTTTGCACTGGTTTAGACATGTAACATTTGCTGTTTTAGACATTTTTGGATGGACAGAATCCCCAAATTGATGCAGTGCATGATTCTTTATCAAAGCACCATATACACACACCCGCACAGAAAGAGATGTAAAGCATTTACTGCAAATATATAATATATCATCGATGTGATCCCACAGAGCAACACATCCCACTGAACTTGTGTACATGGCGGCATGTGTGTGAGTGTGACAGTGAATTATTATGAAAATGATGAATACATGTGGGGAGATTGGGGGCCTGTGTGGTGCCCAGGGGTCAGGAGGCTTTTTGCAGCAGTGAAGATGGACTTTATTACACCAATAAAAACGAAGAGTGCTCCGTGTAATGGAGAGATAAATGATTAGGAGTCAGGGGAGGACTTTGCCTTTCACCGCTGTCACATCTGCAATTAACACTAACGAGTGAGCAGAGCATTGTTGCCAAATGCTCAAGTGCATTAGTGTTACAGCCTTTTTGTTACAGCATTTAAAAAAATAATATTTTATTATTTATCATTTTTAGACTTTAATTTGGTTAATTAACTGTGTAAGACACTGCCTTACCTCATCTGCCAAAATGCAGATGAGCTCCTCCCCTTTGTAGGTGCATTGTGTTTTATACAGCCCGAGTCGAAGGACACAGAACCAGTTCTCACACAAATGTCATCTATAAACATTATTTAATCGTTTTTACCACATTTATAGTCATGTGTGGTTGATATAATTTCTCTTTCCTTGTCTCCCTGAGGAGTTGAAAAGTTTAGAGTGTCAGTTAGACTGTTAGTTGGGGGGCAGGAACTCATTAATTACCGCAGAGTCAAAAGTATAAAGGAAATGTTTTTACTCCTGCTCAAGAGCGTGGCTGCTAAAAAAAAATCACACACTGCCTCTGCGCTGGAAAACACCGTTGATGTATTTCTTGTCTCTCCCCAACGGCGCTGTGTAACTTCATCCCTCTCCAGAGAGGCTCAGAGGGAGAACAGACCTTTTCACCTCCTTGTGATGGAAGCCTCGCTGGTCTTTTCAGAGGAGGTGGGCTCCTCTACACGCCGGGTCCCCGATTTGAATTAAATGTGAATTTCAGGCCCAAAGGATGACAGGATTACATACAAAGTATTTGTTTTCTGTCTGAGATGACGGCTTTGGTCTAAAAGCATTTGCCTAGATAGATAGATAGATAGATAGATAGATAGATAGATAGATAGATAGATAGATAGATAGATAGATAGATAGATAGATAGATAGATAGATAGATAGATAGATAGATAGATAGATAGATAGAATCTTTTACTTGTGTTTATCCAAGCTTTTGCAATAACATTTTCTCTGTAACATTGCCAGTTAATATGTTTTGACATTAGGTGACGAGATATGAAATTCCGAAGTGCAAACTTGTAGCTTGAGTTGAGTTTATGACACATTTTGTTAATTTCCATCTCAGTTTAATCTCCAATATTGAGGAGTCAAATGAGCCTATATGAGCGATTGTGCTCTGACAAAGCACTTAACCTTTTAATTTGAAAAAAACGTTTTTTGGCTCAGGCTGGAAAAAGCTCTTTCAACTCCTAAAAGAAAGTGAGAAAGATGGGAAGTCAGAGAGGAGAAAGAGTGGGACGGGAGCCAGCCTAAATGAACTATTGACCCGGTTTGAATTCGCGTAAAATGTAATAATGGACGATACTGTATGATAATTTGGGACTATAAAAATAGATGGCAGATAGCAAATGATATGCACACTGTTGGAGGACCTCAGTGTGAGGACGGAGAAGAGACAATACACTCCAGCCCCGAGGAGGAAGATAAAATCTAACCCCAAATCAATGAATCACTGTCTTATTTTCAGGAGGCAGAGAGAGGGGGACAGGAGATGTGATAGGATAAGGAACGATAAGACTGCAACAGAGCGATACCAGGTGGAATAAATGGGAGATAATGGAGGAAAAATAAACCTTTGGGTGGAAGAGGTTCTTTTACACTGCTTGCGACACTGATGGTGGTGCAGTGGAAACGAGAGGACAATTACAGTCGACAGTGTAACTTCCAAGAATGAAAATGCAAATAATTTGGGTGTGATGTGACCTAGAAAGAGTAGAGCAATTAGCTTAGAAAGAACATCTGAAAAAATGTATCGTGTGACAAGAGAAAGCAGAGAAAGCCTTGGAAGAAATGACACCAGTGACAGAGGTCGAGAGTGAGAGAATGGCGAAGGGAGCGACAGAGCCAGGGTCATTATAGAGAAAGGAGGACAAGAGTTATAGTAATGTGCAGTGGTCCGCAGTGACCTGTCGTTAGGACAGCACCACCCACCCCCCACAAATCCCCCGCCAGCTTCTGCGTGTCTGCAGGCCTGATGCCAGTATGCTAATTTACCTCATATGGCATTTTCATTGGCTGGCGCTGATGCCGGCAGACATGTGCCAGCTGACTGTTGCCTCGTCCCGCTATTAAAGACCCGAGCAGCCATTACGGAGATAAGAGCAGCTGCAGACGTATGCCGGCTGCCTGCTAGCAGTCAATCACACGTAGAGCTACTGGAAGTTACCACCTGTGTCCAAAGTGGACAGTCAAAATAGATGTTGAGATATATAAATAGACAATTGTTGTCGATATTGTTATTATTAGGATGAGGTCAGCATTGCTCGACAGACACAAAAGAACAGTTGTAGGAGCAATTGTCCGCACATACAGTACAATAAAACAGGAAAACTGTATATCACTGTGTGTTTTTTTATTTATATATATGGAGATATTGCTTGCCTTGTATGAAATACACCTGGATAAACTGTTATGGCGAGTAATGTTTCAGAAGCACATAAATATGAATTAACTTTTAGAATCATCTCCTTGCAGCAGTGACTGTCGAAGTTCAGTCCGTGAGTAAAATGTCAATTCCTTTTATAATAATCCCATGATTATAAAATCATTATAAAATCATCAGTTTATTTCCTTTGTTGAGTTTTGAAGATGGTGAGAATTGTTGCAGTCAGGCAAGGGTAGTGGACCTGACAGGAGATTATCACATAATGTATGAATTCTCTTTTTTGTTTTTTTATCATTATTGGCCATTATAGAATGCATTGATATTTTTTCTGAAATATCAACAATGATGGCAATTCGGTTTAATGCTCAAACATCTCTGATCAATTGTGTATGTGTTCAATAAGTCACTTTCAGTTGTTTGTCAACAACGACGACAAGATGGTCTGTTTTTACTGCAAAATATCTGATGATTCCTGCTTTTCTCCTTGCATCTCATCACCCCTGGTTCCAGACAAACTTGATTGAAACGTTCTCAGTTTAAAGTGGTTGGGCTATCATAATTACCTGTACATTTATTACTTTTAATTGCTATCCAGGCTAATTGGAATTACAAAAGGATGGCATTATTCTACATGAAGAGGTCATAGGTCAATTTTTGCCCTTGTGTATCAGTTGCGGGGGATATAGGAGGAACCTCTTAAGAAAATTACTCGCTAATGAAGCATGCTTGACCTTGTGCGCCAAATTCAAAAGCAGTTTAGTTCTCCCCTTTTTCCCGCTTTCTTTTATTCTTTCTTGAGCTGTCGGACATTATACATACCCTGTGTGAGGTCGCTGAAAATTTACTGAATATATTTCTGTAGAGTGAATATTTGCACCAGGCTCAACCAGAACATAATACTGTTCTTCCGATTGCAAACGTGAACATTGGATCTCTGTTGCAAAAATGAGAGGTAATTGCCACAAAATTATTTCTGGGCTTTTAATCTTTTTTTCATCTTGAGCGCGATAAGAAGAACAATGTCTTATCAAGCAGGTCTGAACTGACTCACTCTGAGCGTATGTGTGTGTGTGAAGGTACATTTGTGCCACTGATAGATGACATTAATAAATTAAACTGCTCATTAAGATGGCCTGCCCTTGTTGGTCATTAAGAAAAACGCATGTAGAATTTGCCACCCTGGCCCTATCAAGTGTGGGTAATTACCACTAATGTATCATCACCAATTCAAGACTGCAACGTTTCCTTTCTGACGGCTGACGGTGAGACACCTCTGACCTGGATGTTTTATTCATTCATAAGTCAGATTACTCATTTATTTTAAACTCATATTTCACATTAAGAATTATTATTGTCATAGGTTCTTTCATATTTATGTCGGTGGCGATTGAGTTAGCGCTAACACTTTGGCATGAGTTGTAATGTCCTCTTTACCTTGTTTGTCCGAGAAATCATTACATTTAATTTCAATGTTCCTCTTTTACTAATGTGTTAAGCGTAATTTATGGATGAGACTTGGTCAGACATTTGCAACCAGCTACTTCCTATTAGCGCTTGTGTTGATATTATTTCTCTAGTTAAGAGACTATCGGCCCGCTATTGTTACAGGGGCATATTATGCCAATGTCGGCAAAATTCATCCAGGATAATTTGATATAAAAGTAGTATCACATCTAAGACATGCATCTGACAGAGGCAATGAGTATGTCTGTATGTCAGACAATTTTCCACTGCGCCATTTTTTTGCGTTTTAAGAGCAAAGTGTAGCTCCCCTGAAACATAACGCCGAAAAGGAAATCAAAAAGTGATGTTCTGATTTTTGTGTGTGTGTGTTCGTGTGTGCGGAGGCATCAAGTAATGTGCACAATGACAAGAGAGTGAATTTACTAATGAAATCAATGCTAAAATAATTCATGCTACAGTGGAGCCGTCTATGCCTGCTCACAGAAAACAGTCATGTGTAAATCAGAATCATTGAACTGAATCAAATAAATGCTTTCGCTCCCAAATTCTGGAAACCATCTGTGTGAAGCTGTCCCACTGGCACAACTAGCACTTACACACATACACTGCTTTTAATTCTTTTCTTTTTTCTGTTTTGCTCTCTGAAGACAGTCCTCTTCTCAACCCATACAAGGACACACAACAAGACCCACATATGACATTATGATTCCAGAAGCTTCCGACACCACTGTTGTGAAGATAGAGGATCACAGAGGGTAATAATGGCGGCATTATTACTCCTCTTATTGTGTCTTAATTAGTGGCATTTAATTATACACTAATGCAGTGAGGGCTATTAAAGACATTGAGGCCTGCTGATCAGGGAATTAACCCAAACACACACACACACACTAAGAGAGGGAGACACACACACACACACACACACACACAGAGAGAGAGAGACAGACAGACCAGTACCACAGGCACACACAGATACCCAGTGACACGTTTCTTCCTGCTGTAAAAATCCCAGTTCCCTTTAACTAGGAATTATCGACACCCTGCAGAGACAGTGTGTGTGCATGTGTGTGTGAGGGAAAATGAGACAAATCCACTGAAAATGCAGCCGTGAGGGAGTAAAGGGTGATCCGGAGTGTGTCAGGAAGGCACAGACGGGGAGGAAAACGGTTGAAGAGTAAATAAAGGTAGAGGTAAAAATGATGTGAACACATCCAATGATCGGTTGATCTTTCTCGTTACTATTGATGTTGCAAATGGATTTTAATATCTCCCGCCCACGCCTCTCATCTACTGGTGCATCTCAAGTATTTGTTCAGAGGCTGGTGTGACAATGGTGACGGCTGTGTGAGGCTTTGGGATGCTAAACAGGGGACAGGAGGCTGAATATAAGTCATCTTCTGGGGGTTGAACCTGTGGCTTTGTGCCTGTGCCGGGGAGAAGCTTCAAAGCTTGGGTCTGAACAGAGCAAACAAAAGGAGACAAAACTTGATCCCATGACCCTGCACGCTTTTGAAGTTGCGTGGCTGCGGCCCAGACAGTTGGATAACGTATCTATCTTTCGAGGAAGGTACACACACTTTCCTTGAAGAGACGCTTGGAGATGCACAGTGCGGTAGGCATGTGTGTGATCTGATTTCCGCAGCCACGTTGGTTGACATTTGTTTGTATGAGAGAGATGATTTTGTCACAATCATCAGGCCGGCGGAGGTCAACTTCTCAATTCTATAATGTTATATTCATTTCTTAAATCATCAATTGAATATTCACATCAGATTTTATAGTCTGGAGTGAATTAATCAATTAAAACAAATAATATTGAACCAGTACCATTAATAGATATAAATTTCAGTCGCAGCCATCGACCTTTTGTCCTCTTTTCTGTGTCCCATTTTCCCATCAGCTGCATACTGTCTCGTTTCATTTATGCACATCTAGTCAGCTGTTGAGGAAATCAGAAACATTTCTGTAACTGCTGAAAATCATTGGATATTTCCATGATTTCCAAGAATTTCCATTTAGCAAAAACCTTATGGGACCGGCGGTTTGAGAATATTCTCTGGTGATATGAAGAAAAAGCAACTGGTGGCATCGGCAGAGCCCCTGGTCACTTATCACAGTGATGAAATTCAGGTCTGTAAAAATAAGGATTTGTTTTACTGTAACACATTGTCTCCACTCATTTAATGTCAGCTACTTAAGGTTTGTTTTGGAAATTTGATGTGCAAAGCAAAACTTTGTGGAATCATACATTTGAATAACTAAGACACCAAACGGGGTTTATTTTTGAGCTTCTTTATAAATATTTAGAGATAAATAATGTTATAATACAAGCATAACATTTTCAATGGACGGCACACGTGGCTAAGCAACAGGGAAGGACTGCAACAGGCCGGATTTAAACATTTTAAAGGCCTTTACTTGCACTTAATCACCAGGCCTAGGCGTGAATGATAACAGTGTATGAGTATTCTAAAGCAGTCTTAACAAAATGTGGAAATAGATGCAGAATCATTGTTTGGCGGTTTTGGAAAATGATTTTAGATGTGAATCCTTAAAGACAAAAACTCTCTTTGGGTTTAGCGCATCTGCTTGTCTGATTGTATCCACACTGCAGGAACTGTGCAAATAAACATTATGGGTCTAAAAATGTTACAACAAAATCCAGTACATAACACAAAACTCTTCTACAGATTCCCTCAAACTATGACTGATGTCGTTCAGTCTGCTGTGTGGTATTTTTTCTTTTTTTTCTCGTGTAGTTACAGTGTTCCTGTTTACCGGCTCAGGACAGGAGCAGCGCCGGGTGGATGGCGCCGCCTTTCCCCTCCAGAAGTTCCCCTTTCTCCATCACCGAGGCCGGGGAGCAGAGCTGAGCCGGGCCGGACTGCAGCCCCGTCAGAGCGGGCATCGGGGCCAGAGAGGGGGTGGCCTTGATCGGGACGGGCACGGCGGGGAGAGTCTGGCCGTTGGCGCTGTGATACAGGCCTTTGGCCGACACGCTGAAAGGCGAGTAGTCGGAGGATGCGGGCACCGGCACGCCGCCCATCGACTCCGACAGCATCCCGACGTGAGGCCACATGGAGTTGACCATGCTGCTGAGCTGCGGGGGCACCGGGTAACCCAGGTGGTGCATGACGGAGGTGAGGGGGAGCCCGCTCGCCATCACCCCCTTGTAGTCCCGGCCGATGATGTTCTCAATGGCGAACGGGTGTTTGAACCCCCCGGGCTGGGCGCAGGCGATGCCCCCGTAGCCCTGGAAGTGCGGGAGGCGACCCACGCCCACGGGGTTGGCGGACGCCGCCGGGTGATCGTGGTGCCCGGGTGCCGCGCCCAGCTTGGGCGCGCCCGGGTGGTGATGGTGGTGGTGGTGATGGAAGTAGTGCATCATCGGGGAGCTCTTGCAGGCCATGTGCTCGGCGCGGAGCACTTTGAAACGTTTCCTCCTCCGCAGGAAGCTGCCGTTCTCAAACATGTCCCCGCAGTCCGGGTGCAGAGCCCAGAAGCTGCCTTTGCCCGGCTGGTCGGGCCGCCGGGGGATCTTGATGAAGCAGTCGTTGAAGGAGAGGTTGTGGCGCAGGGAGTTCTGCCACCGCTGGGTGTTTTCTCGGTAATAGGGGAAACGGTCCATGATGAACTTGTAGATGTCACTCAGGGGCAACATCTTCTCTGCTGAGTTCTGGATCGCCATCGCTGTCAGAGAGATGTAGGAGTACGGGGGCTTCTGGTCGCTGTAAGAGTTCTTTCCCGGACGCGGCATGGCTGGTGACTGATTTCTTGATATTTGGATACCTTTAAATGTCAAATAAGAGCGATGTGACCTTTTGTACTTATGTCTTCGTCGTCGTCATGGTAGTCTTCATTGCTTTATCATCTTCGTCATCTTGGATGAACGGGTATCTGACGGATCTGTTCCAAAGTTTTGAGCCATTCAAATGGGGAAAAAAAGTTATTTTCCCACAGATGCACGGCCGCCGGTTTGTAATTAAAATGTAGCCCGAAGGCCCGTCTGCTGCCAGGTAAGATCCTCCAGAAACTCCCGCATCCCAGGAAAGTTTCTCTTCAAATCGTTTCCCGCCGCCAATTTGCGCTGCCGGCGCCGTGCGTAAAAGTCCGCCTCTGTGCGTAAAAGTTGGAGAGTCCTCTTGCTATCCCCTCGCCTCCACGTCGACTGGCTGGCGCGTGTTTGTGCGAGTCTGTGTGTATGTGTGTGTGCGTGTGTGTTTGTGTGTGGATGAGCAGTTTG
Organism: Carapus acus; assembly: GCA_900312935.1. Taxonomy (NCBI): domain Eukaryota; kingdom Metazoa; phylum Chordata; class Actinopteri; order Ophidiiformes; family Carapidae; genus Carapus; species Carapus acus. The sequence continues at coordinate 47,696 of OMPJ01046436.1, read as the reverse complement.
ATCCGCAGCGCGTGTGTGTGAGAGAGAGAGCGAGAGACGAGGGCGCGTCTCTCCTCTTGTGCGCTTCTGCCACTCGTCGAGTGCCGTTTTGTAAGACCCCTCAGGTCGTTTGCGCTATTATCTGTTATCTAGACACTTAGGCAACCCGTCAGGGGAGAGGAGAGAGCTGCGTGCGTGCGTGTGTGTGTGTGTGTGTGTGTGAGAGAGGGAGAGAGAGAGACTGTGCATGATAATGAGGAGATGGGTGTGTTCATCGCCTCTGTTCAGCATCCCGCAAAAACAGTGAGAACAGTGTGTGTGTGTGTGTGCGTGTGTGCGTGTGTGTGTGTGTGTGTGTGTGTGGTGTCACAGAATTGGGGCTGACCGTTTTATCCAGCGGGAAAAATAAAAGGAGAGTTACCCCAGTCAAAGTTGCTTTGCAGATCTTTGACACAATGCGAAAAACACAGTCAATCAAATACTTTGTACTGCAATACTTTGTAAAACACAATCAGTTAAGTACTTTGCACTGCATCTGATCCACAAGTATGGGCACAACTCATACTTATTCCGCTGAAGTAACGTCAGTGTACCTGTGGGAAAGAAAAATACAAAATATGGATGTGAGTCGCCGGAGTGTGTCGCGCTGCATGAAGGGAAACGTATTAGTGTTGGATTAAGAAAAGAAAAAGAAAAAAACATCAATTTTAAAATTGCTTGACGGCACTTTCAAACTTTGCAAATAATAAATCATGTCCTTCGACGCGCATAATCATCTGCGCGCTCCTTCACGGCTTCTCACCTATCACACCGCTCTCTCTCTCACACACACACACACACACACACACAAAGAGGGGGAGACAGAAAAAGAGAGAGAGAGAGGGAGAGAGAGAGGACGGTGTGTGATGTTGATTAATTGCTGAGGAGGGAGTCCGCCGGCTGTCTGTCTGTTCAAACACTCTCCGCTGAATCCTACAAGGATGTAAACAAACTTCCTCCCTCCTGCTCCGGATTCTGTTTAGCGGGGAGGCGCCGCGGCTGCGCCCCTGCCGTAGATTCTCCTCCCCGGCCAGGTGTCACGACTGGGTCCTTGACGGCTCCCGTCTTCCTCGGTGCCCCCGATGGGCCCCCGAATACATTACAATAATTAAGCCTTCCGTGATTTAGCCTCCTAGGAGAGAAGTCCGACCATGTAATTAAAGGCGAGCTCGCTGTATTAGGTATGAATATTCAAAACTGTGTCAATTAATTAGCCGGTGTGTGTCTCCTGTTATATCTCAGTCCTTCAAGCTCACCGGTGAGGTCAGCTGTGTCGAGGGTGAGCATAATTTAAAAGACGAGCGCGTCATTACGAGGTAAAAATCACTTTTTAGTGCCACTTTCCTTGACGAGGGTGGCAGCATCTCAGCACCCGCCCCTAAAATAAAGATAACGGGCCGATGCGCTCGTTTTCTGTCTCCTCCGCGTAATTGTTTTTGCCGGCACCTGCTAGAAAAAAAAAAGAGCGAGAGAGATGAGTTTGGAAACTCCAAGGCCCTTAGAGGCCAAGGCGGGTAAAAAGCATCCTCTTTAAACGCTCGGGAAAGATCAATATTAAATCTGTTTTCACAAAGGGAGCCGTTAAATAGACACCGAGGCTGATCTGCATAACAAAATTAATTAGGTAGTCTCGTCTGCGCGCAACTCCTGGACAAATAACTCGTAGTAAAGCGCACCTTCTGGGCATACTGAACATATGCCGGAATTAGCCTTAATTGACTAATTACATAAATTACTCATTAAGTTTACAGCACATCAATTATAAGAGATGTATCAATTAATTTTGCATAAATTACAAGCGGCACGCTGCTCCAAGAGGGCGGCGGGGGGAACGCGGGTCGCCAGGAGGGGGTCTGCTCCAAAGGTGGAGGCTGTTTGTGTGTCTGTGTGTGTGTATGTGTGTGATGTGAGCGACGGTCGTTTGTTTGTTTCCCGACTCCAATAATTATTTGTTGAGCTTAAGGGCAAAGATGGTCCTCCTCCGTCTCCCATTCGGAGAGTGCGGTGCGTAATGGCAATTATACTAATAATAATAATCTTAAAGACCCCTCTCCAAGTCATAAGGGGGCGCATCGTTGCGCAGGGAGCCATTAAAATCAATTAGCGGGGTCTATTGTTTTCCATGCAAATTCAAGCCAGTTTGGGGACTTTGCGGTGCAGACGCTCGCAGCCGTAATGGGGATAATTTAGAGGCGAAACATGACGGATCCTCTCCCGTAAAGAGGGCGAACAGGGGGGAGGACGCCGCCCCAGACGCCGCAGTGCGCCTGCCTGTTGCCTTCACGAGACGCCCCAGTCAGATCAGGCCAGGTATGCGTGCAGGGTGTTAAAAAGTGTTCAGTGTTTGAAGATGTTCTCAGAAAAGCTCATGTTGATCCAGCGGGGCTTGGGGGTTTATCGTCATCAAGCCAAGAGGTGGGCAAAATACGGCCCATGGGCCCCATCAGGCCCTCGGGTCCTCTTAATTCGGCCCAACAAAGATTTGTCCAGAATTCATTATTTTGACTGCATTGAGAACAAACAAACAAACAAAACAAAACAAAAACTGCAACAACAAAACAAAAACCAGACTTTGATGCACAGGTAAAGATGGGTGAACAACAAAACTAGTCCCATTAAAAGGTAAATAATGTCGCACCCTACTGCTTTTTCAGATTTATTGTCAAAATTCACTGGTAAAGATGGGTGAACAACAAAAGTAGTCCCATGAAAAGATTAATAATGTCACACCACACTGCTCTTTTCAGTTTCTTGTCCAAATTCATTGTCAAAATTTAAAAGTCAATGTGGCCCCCGACCTAAGATGGTTGCCCATCCCTGATCTAGCCAGTATTTTCAGTAGTTTCAGTAGTTTCACCAAGATTGTAAGTTCTGTAAGTAAGTTCTGTATTTTCAGTTTGCTAAATCGTCAATGGAGATTAAAATAAGGGGTGTATGAATGTCACCACAGTTCACCACAGGATATACCGTCACCTTCACTTCGCCACAACAGCCCAGTTGGGCTACAATCAGACTATTATGACCACTTTATAAGTCTTTCCCTTCTACTTTGGTTGAGCATCCTGCTCCAGTACCTAGATACTCTTCTTAAAGTCACTCTCCACACCTTCCATGGACTCTTGGATTATTCTCCTCACACCCCCCTGGTGCTCAGGGAGACACTCACAAGGTCCATTGCTCCCCATCAGCAGCCATGGCAGCCGTGACGCTGCCTCTCCTTGGCTCTCAACCTCCCTTCACAGCTGTCACTCATCCAAATCAGTCTACAGACACGTTTGCTAAACTTTCAGACTCCTAATGAAGGCGAGTGTTGGTCAACATTGCGTGTTTGTCTAAAAATTTGATATGTATGCTGCGTGTAGGCCTACATGTTGTCATTATTGAGGACGCTATATGAGATGCTCACTAAATCTGATTGACAAATTTCTTAGAATGAGAGGGCATTTTTTAAAAATGTGAGAAAAACAATGGCTCAGGTTTATACAATCAATATAAAAGAGAGCCCCAATAAATTATATTTCCTCCATAAAAAGAATGCAATCCAAATACTTCCACTGACTAAGACATAGACAAAATGGAGAAATGGATAACGTAGATGACAACCTCATCCATGACACACTCTTAAGACATGTCTTAAGTTAAGTGCTCCTGTTAAGGCACACCTAATGTTAACCATCAGTTCACTCTGGCTCCCAGTCTCCATGGCTGAGATCAATAGGGTTCTTATTTTGAAGCCTGAGAAAGGAAGTAGTATTGATCATGTCTGGCTTGACTCATTTGCTGCCCAGGCCTATGGATTCCTGGCTCCCTCATTCAGGGGCAGTGATGCGGTCGCCATGACGTCACAGCTGTTCTCACAGATGATGAGGGGTGACGTTGCAGCGTGTGTGCGACCGTTTGTCTGACTGAGAGGGTGGAGGAGACGTGATGGGGAGGAGGGGCGAAGGATGGTGTCCCTGTGAGGGAGACTCCATCTCTCACACACAGCTGTTCAAGGTTTCACATAGATGAAACAGTGTAAGAGGAGCCACAGCATCCATCCATGTGTCCGTCCATCCATCCGTCCATCCATACATACATACATACATACATACATACATCCACCCATCCATCCATCCATCCAATCATCCATGGTCCCTCTTGGCCTGGGCACGCAGAGGATGGACTTGCCAAAAGACTGGGACAGAAGAGCCACTGCACTATTTGTTCTGCCATCCATCCTTCCTTCCATCCATCCATTCATCCATTCATCCAGCCATCCACTTCGTTTCATTCACACCTATGCCCACGCTCTAAGATTGTGTTCAAAATCTTGAAATGTTTTGTCTCAGCAACCTACGTGAATATTTTGACAAATGGCAAAAACGGAGACAAGCGTGAAAAGGGGACAGGGACATTTGACCATGGTTCAATTTAATCAAAGTGGCTGCTGTCACAAGCCATTGATCACAAACACACACACTGACAAGCTCTCTCTCTCTGTCTCTCTCTCTCTCTCTCTCTCACACACACACACACACACAGGCACGCACGCACGCATACAAACAGACAGAGAGGCTTTTGGCTCTTTAATATGAATAAACAAAGATGGCCTATTCCAAAACGTGGAAACCGCTCTAAGGAGACGCCCAAATCCAAAATGTTGGTGTTGAACATTTCAACGTTCGTTCCGTCATCGCGCACCGCTGCCGCGAGGGGGATTCTCACTGTGATGCTAAGCGGAGGAATTCATCACGACGTCATCACACGAATTCACACACACACACACACACGTGGACAGTTGCATCGGACGACAGCGTTTGTGTTTCCTCACCGCTGTGTGCGCGTGTGCGTGTGTATGTCAGCATATTCGTGACGTATGGATTAATTCAAAAATATCGATACTTTCTATACCAACGTGCCTGTTATCGGATTAGTTCTCAAATTACGATAACACATTACGAGGCTATTTCAACAGAGACATCCGATCATAGCAAGGAAGAATGCTACTTACTAACAGCCTTACAAGCAGTTTTACCAGGTCGTCATTCTATTCATCATTCTCACAGACATAAATGTATCGAATGATGGAGTAATGTTCGCTCAAAACCCCATGCTGAAGACGATCCTGCATTTGAATTAATCGATAACCAAAATGGAGAATCTCAAAATCAGTCAAACGTCCTGAAAATTCATTCAGGTTTTGAAAATGACATGACGTTATTTGAGAGTATCGGTATTGGTATCGGTACGGGGGCAACGTGATGGACCGTGGCGTTGAATATGCAAAATATCGGGATCAAAATTTGCAGTATCGCACATCACTTGTATGTGTTCTCGCACGCGCGTGTGTGCACGTGCGTGTGTGTGTGTGCGATGGGTGGGCCACCGCTGGGAGCGCGGTTGTTTCACCCGAGCGCGCCTCCGTCGGATCCCCGCTTCCTATCGTCACACCCTCTGTACGGCGCTGTGGGTGAGCCCGGCAGAGGTGGGGAGGACCGAGGACGGACGCACGCACACACACACACACACACACACACACACACGCACACACACACTCACACACACACCGCGGCTCGGAGTGCTGCAGTGTGAGCGCTGCAGGGGAGGTAGTGGTAGTGGTGGTGGTGGGTGGGGGGGACTCCGGAGTGTATGGGGCGAAAACACGCTCACGCACGCACGCGCGCACACAGACGCACACACACACACACACACACACACAACACCCCCCCAAAAAAACGCCTCATTCCTCAACTTGTTTGGATGGAGAGATCCTCTGCGGCGGCACCGTGACGACGCAGGGCCGAGATGGACGAATATCTGCGGAGCGTCCACAGCACACTGGGGGTGAGTTGGGAGTGTAAAAAAGAGAGAGAGAAAGGGAGAGGGAGAGAGAGAGAGAGAAAAAAAACAGAGGAGATGATCGGGGCTCCGACGCCGTGGTTGTTCGCCGTGAATGAGACCGGGACGTGCAGGGATGCTGCTGCTGCTGCTGCTGTCGTGCTACAGGCTCCGTTCCTGTTGCTTTGCCCTCCTCCAGAACAAAATATGATAATGATAGTAATGATACCAATAATGATAATAAACCGCGCTGCAAACAGCTTCCCTCTCACGTCCCTCCGCTTCCACAAGCACCTGTAGATCAACAATATGGTACAACAGACGATCGGCTCGCCGTGTGTGTGTGTGTGCGTGTGTAGGGGTGTGTGTATGCTCTTACACGGACATGAGTGCGTGAATATGAATGAGGGGTTGAATTCTGATGAGGTGGAGGCGTGACATCAACAAGTGTAGCCAGGGGCTGTCCTCCCTATCTGCCTGCTCTGCGGAGACACACACACTCATTTGCATTCGATCTGAATCTCGGGAAATCTGCACACAAATCGGGGGGGACAATCTCACGCCAAGACGTGAAGTGTTGGGTAGCATTTGTCTTCTTATGCCCTTTGCACACTTTGTGTTTGCTGTGGTATGGACGCATGTAGTGTGAGTGTGTGTGTAGTGTGGCAGTTTGGCTGGTGGGTCGCTCAGCATCATCACACACACTTTGTGGGGCCTCCAGTTATGGCTTCATGTGTGCCCGGGTGGATCAGTGTGTGTGTTTGCGATTGCTCAGTTTGTGTCGTCCCTGTTTTTGTTTTGCTAGCTTGGTTGCGTTGATTGTGTGTGTGTGTACGTGTACGTGTTAGATGTGTTGGATGCTGATGTTTGTCCAAAGCTTCTGGCCGAGAACTGATGGCAGTCACGACATCGTCCCATTTCCAAACAGTTCGGGCATGGGACCTTGGTCCTCCATAGACATGCACCTAGAAAGTCATCATAGCCCCTTCATAGTTTGAGATAATAGCGATAAAGATGCTATAAGATGTGAACTAAGACTTCTCAATTATGTTCTTCAACATTCCCTGGACATTGAAAGGGAAGGATGTAGCAAAAGTGTGAAACTAGCATAACACAGGGCCATTTCAGGGTTTGTGACATCACTTCCTGCAGCTGTTTTTCTGTTTTGGTCCACAGCCAAAAAGAAAAATCTACCATTAATTTGCAATCTACACACATACATGGTTATGAAATTCAATTCCGGGGAAGTTCCAGAAGCACTTTAAACCCCCTCACGCATAGAAACTAATGAGCACAACAGCATCACTTCAGCTTGTTATGATAATGTTTCTTATTTTCCAATGACATATGGCTTTAAGAAACATAGATGATGTTTATTTGGACCCTGGAATAACTTTCATCTGATTCCTGATCAATGCCCAGGTTTACCAACCCTGAGAATCTGGCGGAGATGTGCTGCATCCAGATGTGTTTGACGCGCATGTATTTGAGCTGAGAGATGATTGATTTTGCAAGACAACACAGCTCACTCCCTGGAAATGAAGCTTTGTTCAGCTGTGTGTGTATTGCAGAAACTAAACCAGCAGGCATATCGATCTGGCGAACAACCGACAAATGTTGCCAAAGACGCCCCAGCATACTAAGAAAAATACCAATTGGAGAGGTGGTTGGTAATTTCTCAGGATTTCATGACATGGTGGAATAATGAGGAGACTATGGCTTGGTTGCAGTTGCCATGGCAACATCACCGCATCAGTCTTGGGACTTTGTTTTTCTCATCCATTCCGCACAGGTGACTCGGGCAGAATCCGCACATACAACAGGCCCGTCTTATCTGAAATTAAATTTGGAAATGGATCGGAGGGATTTGTCTGCCGAGCACACTCCACGGAGAGGCGTCCGTCGTGGAGAAGAGAACATCCGAGAATTAAATCCACTAATCAGAGAACATCGGCGTAATTGGACGATAAGGAGGCCGAGCGACCAGTTTGGTGGAGACGGCAGATTACCGCTAACAGACGTGGTGTTTATCGGCTGACGTGTTGCTCCTTTACCCCCTGCTTGGCGCGTGCTGCGTCGCTCACACAGGCACACACACACACAGGCACACACACACACGTGCATGCTCCAGCCCCTCGCACCTTATCTCCCACCCTCAGCTTTGCCGTATAAACTTTGATGACTTGCTCTTTGCTGACTGCCGCCTCTCTTTTCTGTCAGTCACTCTCCGTATCCCTCCTTTTCTCCCTCTCCCTCTCTCTCCCTCTCTCTCTCTCTGTCCCTCTCTCTCTCTCTCTCTCTCGCAGTGGATGGCCTCCATCCAGATCCTCCATACCTCTAATTGGCCGTGCTTTTAATGCTTAGTGGAGCTCTCGTATCTGTGCGTGTGTGGGTATGTGTGTGTGTGTGTGTGTGTGTGCGTGTGTGCGTGTGTGTGTGCGTGTATCTACAACTCTCTCTCCTTGCCTTCTTCCAGAGCCTTACCATGAAAAGAAGAAATGTGCTGAGTGGACGCTAACGTTGCTCCTCCACTGGCCACACAGACACACACAAACACACACACACACATAGATGTAATGGTGTCCCAGGGATGCTTTGGCTCATCATTGCTCTGCCTTGTAAAGGAAACCACAGGAAACAGTAGCTTTACAGCGGTGGTGGAGGACAGTAATCCCAAATCCCGTCTGAAATAGCCTCATCAGAAGGACGACAGGCTTTGTTTAGTCAGCCAAACTGAAATGAATATGAGACTTTCCGACAAAAAAAGAAGCAGGTCTATATTTTGTGGTTTCGTGAATAAGACACCAGAGGCTGTGCAGTCCAGGTCATTTTTGCCCCGGTATGAATGAAAACGTCCTTCCGGCCTGTTGATGGACTGCAGATTTGTTCTGGCCGTCTGTGACATTCACCCTAATGAACGCTGAGCACGGCCATAAACATTTACTGCCTTTATGTATCCGCAACACGTACACACACCTACTGTGCACAGGTGAACTGGTGCACAGCGCGTACACACAGGTGTTTATGACGCCGATGGCGGGTGGAATATGGCTGCGGTTCGCATCCGAACCTAAAAGCTCCAATTTGCGGCCGTATCCATCAGCGAGGAGAGGAGAGAAAAGATGGAGATAAGGAGCTGAGAGTGAGAGCACTCTGAAGGAGAGATATGAGATGGACAAAGCACGCACACACACACACACACACACAGCAGATATCCTCACTGCAACAGTACACACTCTGAGTGGCCTTTTCTCCAATTAATGCATCGCTTCCTTTCTCTCTCTCTGGCTATCTCGTATTGATCCGCTCTTCCTCCTCCTCGTCCTCGCCAGCACGCCGGCCGCATGCATCCGTGCTCTCCCTCCATCTCTCCCTCTCCGTTTCTCCCTCTCCCCTCCGTCTCCGTCCCCGTCTCTCCTCCCCCAGCTGCACCATTTCCTCCTCCCTCTCTCTCTCGCCGCCACCTTCTCCGTCCACTGTCCGTCCCTCACACCCAGCCTGCCCGTCGTCCCCTCGTCCCTCTCCCTCGCTTCCACCGCCGTCTCTCTAACATCCCTTCCTCTCCCTCCCTCGTTGCACTTCGCTGTATTATTTCCCTGGCTGTCATTTCATTTACCCCTCCTCCCTCTCCTCCATTGCCACCACCGCCACCATCCATGAAGGACCTACGTGGACAGAAACAAGACTCTGGCTCAAACCCGCCCACGCCACCACTTTATTCATCTATCTTTGGCACGCTGCACGGCTAAATGACCACACCCCATTATATTTTCTGACATGTCAACAAATTTGCCGTGCATTAGCACCTGCCTGAACGATACTGTGGAGAATAACCTCAAACGCTGCCGTGGAGACGTCGTAACAGAGGAGGCCAGCTTCTTAAAAAGTGCTGGCGTGAACTTGGAGTGGTAGTTCCGTGGCAGCATGGCGGCCCTCGCCGCGGTTTGCGCATTGACTTTTGCCTCCGACAGCCAAATTGTAATGCACGAAGAGCTATGAAGCAGTAATATCCATTACATATCATCCCAAGGCGCCTTTATGGGTGAATGTGACCACGTGCTGAGAAATGGAGCGAGGCTAATATTTAATATCTCATGCAAAGCAGTGCTGTGCGATGCGCTTGTGTCTTTTTTCGCATTTTACAGAATCGTGCCTGTTGTCTCTCAGTATTTGGTTTGCGTCTTCATTCTACATACAATATTTAAACAGGCGTCAGACCCCAACTGGCGATTTAACTGTTAAAAATCGTTATTACCAGAATTGCAGCGTTCAATATAAGCAAAGCCATTTAATTTTCTGCCTTTTTCACCACGAGATGAATGTTTAATCTCCGTAATGGAGCCATCATTAACGTCCACTTAAGAGCAATGAGGAGTATTTGGCTTGGATTGTTTGGTGGAAATAATGGGACTCATCACTTTTCTGATAAAGTGTATTAGTTTGAGCGCCGGCAGTGACGAAATTCATGCATCTCTCATTTGGATTCCCGTTTCCCCATGACAATGAATTCAGACTGTAATAGCGCCTCTAATAGCATCTTGAGTACTCCACTATTTCAGGCAGGATCATGTCATTACTAATGCATGTTGTTGGTTTCAGAATGCTGCAGTCATCTGGCACAGTCACGGAGGCTCCAGGTGATTCTGGGGTGAACGTTAGACAGGCAGTCAGTCCGAACTCTGCCCGGGATCTGCCCAGGATGGGCGACTTGCCTTTGGGAAACATAAACCTTTGCGTGCGTGTGTTTGTGTTTTTTATATGCAGACGTGGGAATCAGACGGCCCCGACGTCCATGTGGTTTTAGGTGGACCAGAGCCAGACGTGGACACTTTGGCCTCAACGCTGTGTTTGGCGCTACACCTCAGTCAGGTAATGTTGATTCTCAATGTTTGCGTACATGTGTGTATGAGGTGACGCAAAATTTTCTTTGCAGAGACTTCAAGGTCTTGAGGTCTTGATGAAGATTCTCAATATCTGGAGTCAATGGGCTGGGATTGCTGCTGCGAAATTTTAGCTGACGTTTCCTTCACTCTTGGATGCTCACAAAAAATGACCCCAGGGGATGTTATTCTTCAAAATCTTTATAAAGAAAAAATGTAATATATTCATATTCCAGGTACCCCTCATTAAACATGTTTGTTACTTGAGGAAATATTTTTCTAAATTAATTGTATTTGTTCATTTATTTTGAAAAAATTCTCAATATTTTGAGAATTTTAATTTGGGTCAAAAATCGTGCAAGAGAGTAGGTATTGGTAGGTTGTGCATCCAAGTGTGAAGGGTGCAGATTGCGTTACTGTTTGGATCATCTGAGGAGATACAGTGAAGGGGAACACTCCCAACATTCTCACTGTAAGCAGCTAGCTGATAAACTGAGTAAGACGTTTGACCCGTTGAGCTTTTCATGTTTTCATCAGTCGAGTGTGAAACTATGCGGCGCCGACTCGACCTCCAAGGTCGGACACATGGCTCGTCTTTCACTTATGTGATGACCCCTCCAATTATTCTGCGTCTGGCTCCCTCGTCTGTCTGTCCGATCCAGAAGCAGGATCGCTCCGGTGGACTGTGCGTGCCGCTGCTGTGCTCTGGGCAGCGTGATGCTGCGTTGCCAGGGGAGACGGCGAGGTATCTGCGCAGGGTGAATATAAGCGACGGCCTGCTGCTGTGGCGGGAAGATGTTGACCTGACGAGGCTGCATCACACCGGGAAACTGTCCCTCACCCTGCTGAGAGAGGGACTGCTGGAGAGGTGAACACACACACACACACATGCACGCAAACACACACACACACACTCAATAACACACAGTCTCACTCACTGTCTCAAAATAACATCAGTCTTTGAATAGGAAACATGGGAAGTGGCGGAAAGGAATCAGAAACTAGAAATGGAGGCAAAGATACACACGCGCGCGCACATACGCACACACACACACACACACACACACACACACACACAATCTCACTCACTGTCTCAACATACCGGACAGATGTTACCAAATATCAAGCTTAGAAAACGGAAAGTGGGAACTGCTGGAAAAGAATCAGGAACTTGATATGGCGGCAAAGATACACACATAGACACACACACACACTCACACACACACACACAATCTCACCCACAGTCTCAATATATTGGCACCGGACACACAGATGTTACCAAATATCAATCTTTGAATACAGAAGATGGGAAGTGCCGGAAAAGAATCAGAAACTTAATATGGAGGCAAAGATACACCCTCGCACGCGCACACACACACACGCGTGCGCACATTATCTGTTTGTTGTTGCTAGAATGTGCTCGAAAATATGTTTGGGTGTGTGTTTCAAGCCTGGCTGCTCCCTCTTGTGTGCGTCCATCGCCTGTGACCCAGGATGGGGGGGTTGCTGTGTTTATGCAAATGCCTCACAATCATCCCTCCTTCCCCCTGTGGTCGTGCACTCCTCCCTCCTCCCCTTCCTCCCTCTTTCCCTCCCCCGCGCCCAGCCCTGAACGCCACACTCTGGAGTCCAGCATCCTGCGAGTGGTCCATCACGACGGGCAGCGGGAGGCGAGGGATGATGGGGCGCCGTCCGCGGTGACGACGGTCGCCAGGGAGATTCTTCAAGAGGCAGCGGAGCTCGTCGGAGACGCGCTGGGGGAGACTCTCGGAGGTGAGGGAGGCGAAGGCGCCACCTTCTCCCCTCCCGAGGGGGGAGTAATGGGGCGATGAGGGAGGACACACACAAATCCCTCCCCACCACCCGCCCCCCCTGATATGACTCGCTTAACGCCCACCAGGAGCGACGGAGGAAAGACGGAGATGAGGGCTGGCAAGTGTGAGTAAAGGAGAATCAGAGAGACACACGCCATCCCATAATGGAGTGGAACTCCGTCTCTTATCCGTAATGTAGCTCCCCGGCATCCCGCTTATCGGTCGGAGGGGAGGAAGTAGGATAGCGAAAGCGTTCTGTGAAGCCGGACCTTAACGTCAAGATGGGGCGACATTTATCGGGGATTGGAACGCTCGAGAGGCGAGGCAGGTGGAGTGAGGGAGCACGGACGGATGAGAGGATTGGGAGGAGGAGGGCTGACAGGGAGCAGACACGAGATGGACGATCGCCATCGATCCCTGACGGCTCACGCGCAGCCCGTTTAATGGCGGCACACGGGCACCCGGCCATTAATTATTTAAATCTCAAAGGACAAATTCAGGCTCTGAGCTGCCTCACGTCAAACCAACAGCTTCCCACCAGCTGATATGAACCAGCTGATATCCACCAATCATCTCGATCGATCACTGCGCTCGCACCACAGTACCTACATACATCCGCACAATAGCCAGCAGAGAGGAGAGATATGTGTGTGTTATTGTGTGCACGCGAATGCCGATATATTGTGTGTTTTCAGAGGCCTTGCGGCTGGAAAGCGAGGCGCTGTGGACAAAACACGGTCGCCGCTCGGAGCTCCTGGAGGAGCTGATAAATTCTCTGCAGCGGAGGAGGCATGAGGCCAAGATGCAAGGTGACCATTTCAATATTTTAGATATGTTGATCGAAGACAGGACAGTTAATTTGATGGAAGGAAAAAAAAACTGAAGGAACATTCAGCCCGCTATCGATTTTGGTTTTGGAGCAAAGTGGGAATATTTACTTATTCAGAGTCTCTTAACTCAGCTGCCAAAGAGTCTTCTCGAAAGCCAAACACCTGCTCAGAATACACATACGCAAATAAACTCGAGTTTTTTTCCCCGTCCCATCTCCATCGTCTTTGGCAAGGCGGTGACCTTTAACCTCTGGAGGGAAGCTCGAATGGTGGAGTTGCTCATGCTGCCCTCCTGTGTGTCTGTGCTCTGTTTTGTTTATGTTTAATGGTTCTGTGATCCTCCGTGTGTGTTACAGTTTGTAGTCCCTCTGTTCTTCACGAATGATGTGTGTGCGTTTGTCTGCAATGTTGCTCGGATGCAGACTGGGAAGAGCTGCTGACCAAGGACCTCAAGGAGTTCTCGGATGGAGAGACGACCGTCGCCCTGGCCTCTGCCTCGCTGGAGAAAGAGGTAAATGATGCTGTTGTATATCACAATGATTCACTTTATGTGGAATATTTGCCTGTCACAAGTTTTTCCATCCTGAAGATGAAACATGCTTTTCCACACCAACGCCCTCATTTAGAGAACATTTACCTCTGCTGAAGGGATGAGAAAATGGTTTTAATGGTTTCCAGCTTAAGATGTAGGGGAAATTTCCAAAATAATAAAGGAAAAAGTTCCAGTACAGAACTTGGAATTTGACTTTGGATGGTACTTTTACTTTTCACACCAGAATTACATCTAGTTAATAGTTGGTGGATAGATGATGCAGTTGGTCCAGTTTCCTTTTAAATCAGCTATGTTAGCATTACATACAGTACATGCATATTAAATGAATTAAACGATTTATTTCTCATTCCCTCAAGGGTCAATTAAGTTACACAGAGAATATGTGCTGGACAAGTTTCCTACTTATTTTGTGAACACTAGAAACAGAGACAACTTAATTCATTTGCGAGCGCAAAGGAGTTTGTGCCAGATCCTTGACAAACTTTTCCTTTGGAGCAGTCGGCTTTACTGCGTTGTTGTGTTGTTGCGTTGTTGTTGAGCTCCTCCCCGTGTTGCGATGTTTTGCATTTGGATGAGATGTAGATGGAGGCAGAGAGCCTCTCGCACAGCATCACACACAGGTACCACCTTTCCCCCCCTGCTGCTGGCATCCTAAAATCCACCGCGTGACACACACACACACACACACACACACACACACACACACAGTATTATGAAATGTTGGTGTGAGTCCCCACTCTCCCTCTCATTGTCACATCTTCCTCTCCTCACACACACACACACTTCCTCCCTCCCTCTCTCTCTCTCTCTCTTTCTCACACACACACACACACACACACACACACACACACACACAGGGGGTGCTCTGCGCTTTAACGCCCACCCCTCGCTACAACTTCTAATGCGTTCACTCCACCACGACCGCGACCCCCAAAAATCATTCATTATTTCTTTTATATCTCCTCCTCTCCTCCCAAATCCCATTTTTCTCGGCGGCTGCCTAGCGTGCGGTATTAGGCTATGTGTAAAATAAATGATGTCTGTAGCCGTAGGGGTATGGCTCTGCCTCCCCCAGAAAACTACCTAACGTCCAAGGAACATTAAACACCCAGATCCTCGTTTAGCGAATAAATAACCATTCATTTGAATGGCTTTGCGCGGGCGTGCGTGTGTGTGTGTTTGTGTGCGTGTGTGTGTGTCTGTGTGTGTGCGCGCACGCTGGACTTTCTGTGCATATTTTACCAGCGCTGTGCCTGCCTGCTGCGTGTCAGGAGAGGGAGAGAGGGAGACGGAGGGAGAGAGCAGGAGGAGGAGAGCGAGCGAGCGAGGCCCCATTAGAGACTTAATATAGAATAAATGGCCAGGGGCCTGTGTGTCGCCGGCGGACCCTCCAACTCCACAGCGTCATGGTGGGTTACTAATGACCTGCGATCGGGCTCCAAAATGAAGCCCTTATATGCACGTCATTTGCAGTGTGTATATATTTATATATTATCTTTTAATTGTGTTTGGGAAGAGGGCAAAACGGTGCCAGAGTGCCGTTTATTTTAGCAAAGCTGAGGGAACTTCTGCCCACACTGACGATCTAACTCTCTCTCTCTCTTTTTTTTTACGCCCCTGAAAACTAAAATAAATTAGATTCAATTAGTATGTAATGGTTTATGCGTTGTGTGTTTTTCGCCGTGTTTTTGCGTTCCCACAGCAGCTCCAAGAGGATGCGGGCTCTTTTTTTTCTCCGGCAATTTGTGTGTAGTGTGAAAAAGCGCGGCGTGCTGTGATAGCCTAGTTAGCAGAAGCCTGCAAGTGTGTGTGTGTGTGTGTGTGTGTGTCTGTGCGGACACATCCATAGGCTGATTAATGTATTTTTGTACGCTGAGCAAACACATTAGTCAGTCTGAGCGCTCATCTATTACGGGAGAGAGTTTGATTTGTTTGGAATCGTTTGAGCTCGTCTGAACGCGCCTGCGTCTTGTTATTGTTGCGCGACATGTTTAAGATGATTTGGGCAAATATTTAGACCAGGAGACTCGTTAGGAGACGCTCCTGGGAAACGTCTGGTAGGACAAGGACAAGACGTATGATGAACGTGGAGAAGTACGGGAAAAATTGGAAACAAGTTGTCAGAGTGCCTTGCTCAAGGGCGCCGAGCGACTGTTAGCATGGGGTCACTTGAAAGACAACAGACCGGGATTACATGGAAAAGTAACACTTGATGATGTTGGTCAAAGAAACGCACAAACACAGACGCAGTTGGTGTGTGTGTGTGTATGTGTGTGTGTGTGTTTTCATGGCTCAGTAATTAGCACAGGCAGATGAAGCAGTGGTCGGATGAAGAGTTGTCATGCTGTGGAGTTGATGAACTGTAGGAAGGACAGGAGCCTGGAGCAACACACACACAGACACACACGCACGCACACACACTGACTGCGATATGAATATGTTAATTTACTTCTGGCATGTTTGCGTTGGTGTTAATACCTTAATGTTACACATGATCTACAATGTTTTGGGTTATAATGGAGCATTTCTTGAATACTTAGATGCACAGGTGGGGTCAAAAATGACCCCAGTGGTTGTTATTCTTCAAAATCTTCATAAAGAAGAATTGTAATATAACAAATTCAAGGTATTCCTCATTAACCCTTGGATGCACAACCTACCAATACCTAGACTCTTCCACGAGTGGAGTCATTTTTGACCCGATTAAAATTCTCAAAATATTGAGAATTTTCTCAAAATGAATGAACACATACAGAAAATTAAGAAAAATATTTCCTCAAGCCACAAACATGTTTTATGACGAATACCTGGAATATGAATATATTACAATTTTTCTTTATGAAGATTTTGAAGAATCACAACTCCTGGGCTCATTTTTGACCCCATATCTGCATCCGAGGGTTTAAGATGTTTGTCACATGCGTCAATATTTTTCTGTATTTATTTTTTCTTTCATTTTGAGAAAATTCTCAATATTTTGAGAATTGTGATTGGCGTCAAAAAGGACCCCATTCGTGGAAGGTGGTTGTGCATCCAAGGGTTTTGATTTGGACTTCCTCTTGGAAATGTAGAAAACCACTTTCCTAACTTTCCAAAACAATATTTCTGTTTCTTATCCTCTTATAGGATAATTTTTGTGCCACCCAAAATAATCACTCTCTATCTTGACTGACTTTGAATCCTTAAACGGCGGCAGCTGAGTGTAAACGTGATAACGCAACTTGTGCGACGCGCCTGTGTGTCGGTCCAAGGTACGGCGTGCCTGAGGTGGGCTGTGGGCTGAGCTGATTGTCTCTAATGCGTTGTTTGCTCACGGTCCTGCGGCCCCCCTGTTTGTTTACGCGGGGCCGCCCCCGCGCTGCACCGCTTGCACAAATAATTATGCAGGCTAATGAAGGGGCCCGCAGCCACCGCGTGGCGGAAATGCCTTTCTGATGAGGGGGACGAGGAGGCAGCAGGTGCACGGTGGGCCTCCCGGGGACTAAGATTGAAGACCGAGAAGCCAGGGTGCCCCTCCAACCCCTTCGTGCACGCTCCCTCCTCGCCATCCCTCCGTCTTCCTTTTCTTCACTTCCTGCTTCCCCTCTTCCTCCTCCCTGCCTCTCTCATTACGCCCTTTCATGCGCACAGCTGTAGCTACATTCAGACATTGCACTGCAAAAAAGTGAGGCTGGATTTACACGTACTACTCACATCACTGATCCTCGCTCCATCCTCTGGAACCTCCATCGCTGTTAATCATTCCTCAGCTAATCCCCCACTCCTTCTCCTCCTATGCTCCTATTTCCTTTCCTCCAGTTTTTATGGCAAACAAACAAACAAACAAAACAAAACATTTATAGACTTAATGCCTGCATCTTGGCCCCAAAATCCACTTAGAATGATGCACTTAGAAGTGAATGAATGAGGCGTGCAGGGTTAGGCCCAGGCTAGACACACACACGCACACACACACACACACACACACACACACACACACACACACACACACACACACACACTCACACACACACACAGACACACACATACACACGCACACATAGTCATTTGGCAAACTTTTACTGCCATCCCTCCCCTCCCTCATCTCTCAAAACTTCAAAAGTAGCATCACTGTGCGTCTTAATGTGTGTGTGTGTGTGTTTGTGTGAGTTGGGGGCTTTTGGTTGGTGAGCACACCCCTTGCATGTGCGGTATGTGTGTTTGCACATGTGTGTGCGCGCGCGTGTTTGAGCGGGGTGGTGTCAGCTCGCTCCTTGCCACCCCATTTGCTGTAGCTGCACCGCTGTGATCACAGACAGACGTATAAATCAAACCTCGCTTGATGGATTCATCGGGGTGGCGAAACGATCGCCTGAGAAAAACTCGCAACTCTCTCGGCGTCGGTAGCGTTCCGACGGAAAAAGGGTATGCAAAGAGCCTAAATGGATGAACGCTTGATTAATTCTTTGCCGGAGATGGTTGGCGACAGCAGGAAATGTGTTTTTGCGGCGAGTGTGTTTGCTCGGGAGCTTCCACGCACAGGGCGTGAGTTATGAGGCCCCGGCTCTCCACCTAAGGCTATTGTGCATAATGATGGCAGGTTGGGAGAACTGCAAGCCGCCGCTAAAGACTCGCTACCTGTGGAGCAGAGACAGCCAGAGAGGGAGAGAGGGAGTGTGTGTGTGGAGGGGTGTGTGTGTGGTGGAGGAGGAGAGGGGGCCACATCGGTAGGACAGATGTAAAACATAAATAAAACAGCATCAATAAAAAGTGTTGGGGAGCAAGAGATGAGAGGTTAGGGAGGGACGCAGAGCAAATCCATTTGGGGTCACCGGGGTCACGACAACATCGAGGTGAGATCGGTTTAACGATTGTTGGAGTAGGTGACAAGATAAAGGAGTGTTAAGAGTTTAAAAGCCAGGAAAATAGGCTGATTTAATGAATGCATGAACAACCCTACAGAATTAATGATGAGTTACAAGAGGTTGATAAGCTCTAAGTTGACTTGCTCAACTGATATTTCAATCTTTTGTTAGTAATTAGCACATTTCCGTTAGCGCTGCCTTTGTGAGCATGTGACCAGTAAAGTCCTTGAGTCTTCAATTGTGATCTTGTTGAAGCTTGGATTTCTTCTTATATTTACAGTCATACACGAGTTTGCTAAGCTAGTGGTGTGTTTTTACTCACAATGTACTTTTGGGCCTTCACACTCATTTTCAGCAAAAATATTTATTCCACAAACTCAAGGGTTTAGAACTTCGTTGTGTTTTGTCTGAAGCTACCACTAGAGGGCGCCTCGCATATAAACAATAGCACTGGTGCTGTCTCCCAGGCCTGTTCCAGTGATTCAATGAAAAATCTGGAGAAGTAACAATGTCCTCCCATTTGCAGGACCTTTTACTGTCAACGCTGCTGCTTCAGGGTTTCTAAAAAAGACTCCGCACAGACTCAACAAATGCCTCGCACATCTCTCTGGTGTGAGCTGCCTAGGGACTGGAGGCGGATGGGCTTTTATAGCTAACATGTTGGCAATTTATAAGAAAAAGTCAATCTGTGTATCTGGAGGTGGTAGAGGGGTGTGTGGGGGAAGGAGGGTGTGTGTGTGGGAGGGAGGTGGGGGCAGTAATTTACCCGGTGAAGAGCCAAATGGCAGACAGACTGTCGCCCTGCGTGTTATCTCCGAGATTTGCACTCTGCTTGTTTTCCGACTATATTTCCCTGTGTGTGTGTGAAAGAGGGATTTTGTGCCTTGAAACAACCCGAGTACACAAACGCGTGGCGGCTTTTGTGTACTCATGCACTATCACAGTGTACGCTGTGCTTCTCTGTGATATACTTGCCGCACCAAAGATATGTACATAGGGGTGGCCGTGTCTGCACACACTCGTCGTGACGGTACAGAGCACACACACATTAACTGTAGGGAGAGTGTGAACGTGTGCGCCGCACTCCTCGAGTTGTGTATTTGCGCTGATGTGAGTGAATATGTGTGTTTAATCGAATGTTGGGAGGCTTCATTTCACTCATCGGGAAAGCTGTTTTGAGAAATGGCAACGTCTGCGCGGTGGCAGTTGTGCTTGTGTGTGTGTGTGTGTGTGTGTGTATGTGTGAGGATTGATGGCCCTGTCTGTGACAGCATCCATATTGTGAGGAGAGAAAAAGAGAAGGATGGATGGATGGAGGGAGGGAGGGAGAGAGAAGAAGTAGCGTAGCTCCCTCAGCCTTACAGGTTAATATTGACACAGCCTGGGCAGATACAGTCCCTGCAGTGCTCATCAATCACTTTCACTGGACCCAAACACACACACACACACACACACACACAGGTAGTAAAAAGACCACACACCCTGATAGAGACGCGACGAGGACAAAGCGCAAACACAAGCAAATACAGGAGGAGGAAGAATAGTAGACAGCATGTCATTATGAAAAAAACATTTATTTGCTGTATACATGACGTACAAAGAGAGAGTAGTAATCAAAAGAGTAGTAATCTCCTATTGTGTGTAACATGAGTACGTGATGGTTCACAGAACATTTACATTCTCCCGAGTCTATATACTCAATATGCAATAGGAGGTTTATTTCTTTGTGTTTATTTGTTTGCACCTTACTTAAGTCAGGCTGACGACAATTTCCAGAAGTTTCCCCAAAAACAAACAGTTGTGCAAGTAGCCGAGATTGATCTCGCAAATGTGTTTTCCAAAGTATTACTTCGCGCACTTTCTGCATGGCCCTGCTTGGCAAATTATACTTGCCACGCGATTGTTGTTAATCATTTGAGGGAGGAAAGACAAAACAAGTTCCCTTGACAAACAAAACAATTAATTAATGCAACTTTCCATCCATCAGTCACGTCGCGTGTCAGTGAATTACCATAATCTGTGCGTGGTGGCTGTTTTAAGAGCAAACAGTTAATTTTCAGGCCATAAATCACAAAGTGCATCTGTACCCCTCTGTGCGCTTTGACAGCTCCGTCTCTCATTCCTACAGACAAAGGCTCACTTGAAGCAGCTTCGGCTTTACTAAAAAATTCAAACATATGCACCACTGAAGGGAGGGTCTAAGAAACTTTTCTACGAAGCCCCAACCAAAGTGGCAAGAAGTGTTTGTTCATCATTTTCCCGACTATTCCTCTCTGAAAATTGAAATTTGCTTCTCTGGCATTCATCCATTGATACTCTCATTTAAAGTACAAGCCCTGACCATCTGCCCTCTTCCTTTCTTCATCACTTTTCTTTTGTTTTCATAGGGTTGGTTGGGTTGCACTGACGGGCTGAGGTCATTCGCTGACCGGCACGGCTTCGACGGCCTGGTGGTGGTCCTCTTCATCAGTGAGACAGTTCATCTTGCACACCAGCAGGTGGCAGTCTACTCCAACAACACTGACATGCTAAACCAGGTAAAAGGCCTGTTGGACACACTTGTTGGGTTCACCCCAGATTCTCCATGGTGGTGATGAATAACTGAGTGTCACGTCTTCAGATCTGCTGCGAACTGGAGGAGTCCTCCTCCTGGTGCCCAGCGGCGGGGCGGGGGTCCAGGGAGTCTTTGTCAGACTTTCTCCAGGTCTACAACGTACCCGTGAACACCTCCTTGCCATCCAGCACTCCTGCGGCGTTGGAGGAGGAGATCCGATGCGTCCTGAAAGAGTTTGTGGACAGGCGGCGGTCTGTCCTGGCCTGCCACCCGAGCAGCAGGAACTCCTCTACCGACGGAGTGGCGGGCAGCGTGGAGTTCTCTCAGGGATCGTCCGGCATCAACGACATGTACAGCTCAGACGCCGAGAGAGCCGATGGAGGCAGCGGGGACGTGGCGATGGCAAGGTAACCACGTGTGTACTTCACTCTCGTGGAAACCAACAGAAAATCAGTTTGCGCAACTCAGTACTTTATTTCTATAGCTGTTGCGGCAGAGTGCTCTAATTTGTTAGTATTGCTGTGACGGGCTGTAAATCCAACTGGAGCTCATTAGTTATTCATGGGGTCTGTCAAATGATGAATTTTTAAACTGGCGATCAAACTGCAGGTTTCTGTGGTTGCGATTCATTGCATGTTTACAATCCCAGTATTTTGGGATTGGGTTTTTTAAGTCCATAATTACAATGTAAATAAGTTCTTACCAAAATGTACTGCTCTGGGAGTCAAATGACAAAGAATACTTAAAATCTCTCCATAATATTTATTTTATTTCATAACTTTATATTATATATTTTATATATTTTTTTTATATTTTATATTTTATATTCTATATTTTT